>PVKM010009084.1:0-37620 GCA_004027735.1 Carollia perspicillata | reverse complement strand
ATGTTACTACACATACTTCCCAAACTATAAACTAAACCCATTTGAAAAAAGCATTTTCTGGTCAATTCAGTTCAACTAACTTATCTTAGCTACTTAGTATTATGTGGGGTCTATTGAGTAGTTACTAATATTGCCACTAATCTGAACATGTGATATAACACCCTTAGCTACATAATAAAAATCAATAAGGTAGGCTTAATTTGCCCCCTATCTAAGGCAATTACTAACTCAATGATCTCAAAGCTGATAGTTTCTGCCTATACAACAGCTTTCTAGGAGAGAATTCAAAGATAACCTCAAACAAAGACACCAGTGCTCAACAACAATGACAAAAACCAAATAACCCAATTTAAAAAATGGGCAGAGGATCTGAATAAACATTTGTCCAAAGAAGACACACAGATGGCTAACAGGCACATGAAAACATGTTCAACATTTCTATTACAATAATGCAAATCAAAACCACAATGAAATAACACCTTAAACCTGTTAAAATGGTTATTAAAAACACAAGAAATAAAAAGAGTTACAGAGAATGTGGAGAAGGGGAACTTTCACACACTGTTAATGGATGTAAACTGGTGCAGCCACCATGAAAACATGTATGGTGCTTCCTCAAGAAGCTTAAGACTACAACTGCAGTACAACCCAGCTCTTCCAATTCTGGGTATTTACCCAAAAAAACCAAAAACACTAATTCGAGAAGATATTTGTACCTCCATGTTCACTGCAGCATTGTTTATAATAGCCAAAATATAGAAATAACTTCAGTGTCCATCAAAGGATGAATGGATAAAGATGTGTGTGTACCAAGAAGGCATTACGCTAAGTGAAATAAGTCACATGGAGAAAGAAAAACGGCATATAATTTTACTCACGTGTGAAATCTTTAAAAAAATCAGTGAACAAACAAAACAAAAGAGAAACTCATAGATACAGAGAATGGGGAAAGAGGTTTGGGGTGGGCAAAGTGGATGAAAGGGGTCAAATGTATGGTGATGGATGATACCTACATATACAGTTTGGTAGAGTTCACTCTGTAGTGTATACAGATGTCAAATGATAATGTTGTACACCTGAAACATGTAATGTTACATACCAATTCCACCTCAATTTTTTAAAAAAATACACCAGCGCAGTGAGGATATGATTTCCTTTCCCATAATTTATATACATTTCGTCGTTACTCCTGAAAAAAAAAATCACTTTAAACTGAAACATTCCATGTTTATTTAATTCTGGCTCATTTTTTTTTTTACTGGAAAGTGTGAGGAAAAGCAATTAAACAATCTTTAAGTTCCAATAAAATGAAACAAAATTTTCTCCATTAAAAAATGATAACTTACCATTTCTTTTCTTTCAGTGAATGTAAATAAGTCATGTTCAAGATTATCTGCTCAGGAAAAGCAGGCACTTGGTTGAAAAGTTATGTGCATGCTGTTTTTCTTCATTAAATGATACTTGCTTTGTGCAGTATATATTTACAACCTATGGAATTGTAGTAGCTACTGAATTTAAAGAGAGAAACTTTTTATCTGTACAATATGAAGAGTCTCCAAGAACAAGACTGAATTTTCAATATTCCGTGCTAATGCAGGCTAAATAACTGTAACAGGCAATGAAATGGGAATGATGACCCATTCATTCCTTCAAATAATTCTTCTTGAGTATTAACTACTAATTTCATCTCAATGAACAATTATTGAATGTGGCCCCTCTGCCTGGCACTGCTTGACACACCCACATGTAAAATACAGAGAGAGCCAGAAGTAGCGCACCACGGTCTACAGCCAGGAGTTGCATGTGTTTGAAAAGCCTGAAGTCTGTCCTTCAAAACAGGAAAGAAAGAGGAGTTGTAGGTTACCATTTGTATTCACAACATTGAAAGATAAAGACATTATACTTAAACTTTGCTAAAATATTTTTGAGCCCATTCATACTTGCTTAGTCAATCCAGAAGTAAACACCGTGAAAATCCAGATAATATTTTTTCCCTAGTACACAAGGGAACTTAAGTGGCATACATTCTTTTTATAATTAAAATCTTGACACCATATTTTGAATTAACATATTTATGAAGAAACTGTGTGGTCTCATCACCATTTTATCTCTAGCAGATATTTACAATATCTAACTTTAGTTTTTTAAAAAATATTTTATTGTTTATGCTATTACCATATTTTTGGACCATACAACGCACCTAGGTTTTACAGGAGGAAAATAGGGAAAGAAAATTTTGAAGCAAAAAATGTGGAAAAATATTGAATAACATAAATAACATAATACTTCACCAATGTAAATGTAAACAGAACTCAACAGGAGCATTAACACCATTATTCCTCCCAAATTTGGGGGAGGGGTGCATCTTATGGTCTGAAAGATACAGTAGTTGTCCCATTTCTCTCCCTCCCCCTCCCCCTAGCCTGTCCCCCACTTCCATAATCAGTCCTTTCACTGTTTTCCATGACCATGAGTCATTCATATATGTTCTTTGACTAATCCTTTCACTTTCCTTCGATCAGTCCCCATCACCTCCTCCCCTCTTACAGCTGTCTATCTGTTCCATGATTTTATGCCTCTGGTTCTGTTTTGTTCGTTAGTTTATTTTTCATTAGATTTCTCTTATAAGTGAGATCATATGTCATTTGTCTTTCACCAAGTGGCTTATTTCACTTACCATAATAGTCTCCAGTTCCATCCCTCCTGTCACAAAATGTAGGAATTCCTTCTTTCTTTCTGCTGCGTAGTATTCCATTGTGTAAATGTACCACAGTTTTTTAATCCACTCATTTACTGGTAGGTACTTAGGCTGTTTCCAAATCTTGGCTATTGTAAATAGTGCTGCTATGAACATAGGAGTGCATAAATTCTTTTGAATTGTTGTTTCGAGATTCTTGAGGTATATTCTCAGCAGTGGGATTCCTGGTTCATAAGGCAGTTCCATTTTTGGTTTTTTGAAGAAATTCCATACTGTTTTCCACAGTGTCTGTATCAGTCTGCATTTCTACCAACAGTGCACTAGGGTTCCCTTTTCTCCACAACCTTGCCAGCACTTTTAGTTTGTTGATTTATTGATGATAGCTATTCTGACAGGTGTGAAGTGATATCTCATTGTGGTTTTAATTTGCATTTCTCTTATGGCTAGTGATGTTTAGCATTTTTTCATGTCTATGGGCTATCTGTATGTCCTCCTTGGAGAAGTGTTTATTGGGGTCCTTTGCTCATTTTTTAAATATTTTATTTATTTATTTTTAGAGAGAGGGGAAGGGAAGGAGAAAGAGAGGGAGAGAAACATCAATGTGTGATTGCCTCATGTATCCCCTACTGGGGGCCTGGTCTACAACCCAGGCATGTGCCCTGACTAGGAATTGAACCAGCGACACTTTGCTTCACAGGCCCATGCTCAATCCACTGAACTACACCAGCCAGGGCCTTTGCTCATTTTTTAATTGGATTATTTGTCTTCCTGGTGTTGAGTTGTATAAATTCTTTATATATTTTAGAAATTAAATCCTTGTCAATATATCACTGGCAAATATGTTCTCCCATAAGCCAGTTCCCTTTTCATTTTGATAATGGTTTCTTTAGCTGTGCAAGAGTATCAAACCTTTAAAAAAGACATTTTTCCACAAGTGCTGATAGAAATAATGGAAAAGTGCTACCTCTCCCTTATGAGTTGAAGTTAATGAGATAGCAAGATATGTAAGAAATGACATATTGCTGAGCTAATCACTGAATTTTAGTAAACCACTTCTCAGCAAGTATGCCATGTTCTTTCAATATGAAAAATCATGTGACTTTTCATATTTAGCTTCCAAAATATCATTAGACTGCATCCTTTAGGCAACCAAATTGCTTAACAATAAATAATTCATCAACCTCAAGAGGCTAATGAAATTTTGAAAGGTGTTCTGGTTTAACAAAAGTGTAATACTTTAGCTTATTATAACGTACCAGGGAATTAAAAATGGGTGAAAAGCTCATATTTGTGTTTCAGAAGGGCTCTTGATGAATAATACAATAACATTCGATTGTATTATGCAAAGAGTTTGTTGGATCTCATCACCTTTCTTGACCCTTAATTACTGAACATGGTTTTTTTATGACATATGTACTGTCTAAATTTAGTCAGATTAACTTCTTCTTAACACATTTCTTATATTCCCAAAACTTACTTTTCCAGGGTAAAGATTAGATTATATAAAGATCTATGATCCTCATAACACCTCAGCTCAAATAGTTCTTACTCTCTGGAGTACAGTATTGGGAAAGATTATATGACACTCTTTCCTAGGGCTCTTTAAGAATAGAAAATTTTTCTACAGTCATTTACAACACCTATTAAAAATAAGCACCAGGCTGGATTCTCCTTCTTCCCTCCTTCTCACCTTCCTTTATACCTTCCTATCTTCCTATCTTCCTTGTTTTTATTTCTTTTCCTCCCCTATCATTCCCTTTATTTTTCTTTCTTCAAACATATTTTGTAGCTATCACTTGCAAGATATTATGTTAGATGCTGGGAATAACAAGATGAATAAGTCATGATTCTGTAATATCTGTGACATATTATGATAAACACAAAATAATCAATGGCATGACACAGAAAGACAAAGAAAACACTACTGAAGCACAGGGGACTGTAAGAGAGATGCTCCTAAGCCCAGTATTTCATTGTAACTTTCTGATTCCATTTCTCTGATTTCCATGAGGATCCACTAACCCTCAAAAGACTGGGAAATATCATCAAGATTAGTTGGCCCCTAGGGCTAGGTTAGCAATCAATAGCTACAATGCTTGTAAAATTTCATTTGATAGATTTTTATAGCCAAATCTCTCCATTCTGTTTCTCACATTAGCTCCCACATTCCTATGCATTTAATCCCAACCCAGAGGCCTCAGTCCTTCTCTTTTTATGCTTTTTTTTATTCTATTTTTTCCCATTACCATTTATCCCCCATAAATCCCCCTCCACCCTGCAATCACCACACTGTTTTCCATCTCCATACTCAACCCCTCTACCCTCTAACCTCCGCCCCCACCCCATAGCTGTCCTCCTGCTCTCTATCTATGCGTCTGTCTCCATTTTGGTAGTTAGCTAAGTATGTTCATTAGATTCCACATATAAGTGAAATCATGTGGTGTTTGTCTTTCTCTGACTGACTTATTACACTAAGCATAATGTTCTCCAGGTCCACTCATGCTATTGCAAAGAGTAAAATTTTCTTCTTTTTTTTTCTTCTTCTTCTTTCTCCTTTTTTTTCTTTTATACTATTGGAATAGTGTGTAAATGTCCCATAGTTGTTTTATCCATTCAGCTACTGATGGACACTTGGGTTGTTTCCGTATCTTGGCAATTGTAAATAATGCTGCAATGAACATAGGGGCGTTTATGTTCTTTCAAATTAGTGTTTTGCATTTCTTTGGATATATTCCCAGAAATGGGATTGCTGGGTAAAAGCAATCTATAGATTCAACACAATTCCATGATTCCTATCAAGATATCAATGACATATCTCACAGAACTAGAACAAATATTTCAAAAATTCATATGGAACCAAAAAAGGCTCCAATAGCAACAGTGATCCTGAGAAAGAACAAAGTTGGAGTAATCACACTACCTAATATCAAACTACACTCTAAGGCCAGAGTAATCAAAACAGCCTGGTACTGGCATAAAAACAGACACACAGATCAACTGAACAGGATAGAGAGCCTATAAATAAACCCACACTTTTATAGTCCATTAATATTCAACAGAGGAAGCAAGCACACACAATGGGCTATAGATAGTCTATTAAATAAATGGTGCTGGGAAAATTAGACACATATATGCATAAAAATAAAACTAGACCACTTTCTTACACCACACACAAGAATAAATTAAAAAATGGATTAAAGACTGAAACATAAAACCCCAAACCATAAAAATCCTAGAAGAAAACATAGGCAGTAAAATCTTGGACACTTCTTGTAGCAATATTTTATCTGATATATCTCCTCACTCAAACACAAGAAAAGATAAACAAATGGGACTACATCAAACTAAAAAGTTTTTGCAAAGCAGAGTAAATCATCAATAAAATTAAAAGACAACACATAGAATAGGACAAGATATTTGATGATACATCTGATAAGGGGTTAATATTCAAAATTTATAAAGAACTTATAAAACTCAATACCAAAAAAACAAACAATCCAATTAAGAATTGGGCAAAGGACCTGAACAGACACTTCTCTGAAGAGGACATACTGATGGCCAATAGACATATGAAAAGATGCTCAACATCACTAATCATGATCAGAGAGATGCAAATTAAAACAACAATGAGATACCACCTCACACCTGTCAGAATGTCTATCATCATTAAATCAACAAACAAATGTTGATGAGGATGTGGAGACAGGGAAACTCTAGTGCACTATTGGTGGGAATGCAGGTTGGTGCAGCCACTGGAAAAGCAGTACAGAGATACCTCAAAAAATTAAAAATAGGACTACTTTTATTGTTTCTGAACTGCACAGCAGGCGAGCAGTGGAAGAGGACAAAAAATAGAAAACTTCAATGTGGTCATCAAGCTGTTAGTCTGTTTCTGCCATGTTACTCTGATCCCCTCCTCCCCACTACCTACCTCAGCACCACTTATCTGCAAATGCCAAAAGCAGAAATAAAATCTGCAATAAAAAACTGTCTCTCCAGCTAAAAGCAAAGCTCCTTAATGCCCACACCACTCATGGAGAAGACAAAGAAGAATATTGCAATTTCCCAAGAGGACCTCACAGCCTAGTCCTTGTGGAAGAAATGGGCCTGTGGAGATGATAGCTAAGTTACTGTCTATGTCATTCTCTGTTCACTACACGTAGTGAACAGAGAACACATAGAACACATAGAACACATCACTCTTTTACTCCTCGCCTCATCCTACAACGTAGGGACACGATTATTCCTTTTTCTTACACTTATGGAAACAGGGGCACAGAAAAATGACAGACACCACAGCGAGAAAACCATCACAAGCAGCACTCTAGGGTCTCTAGAATCCATGTTCTTAAACTTCAGGTGGACCTGCAGGCCATTTAAGGTAATGTGGTAAATGATATAGACATGTACTCAGGGCACTATTAAATCAAAAAGCAAGAAAATACCTTATCAGTGCCACTTCAGAAAACACCTCTTTTTCCTTCAGTCTAGAGAACAAATTGGAGAAGTCCAATCTAGCCTGCCCCTCGTCAAGGGACTGTATGGCCGCTCCAAGTTAAAAACTGCACTTTATCTCAGCTATTTTATGACAGCTATGCCCTTGCACGCATATCATATAATGTCCTTTTATGTCTAGGTGGTTCCAAATATAGGGAGTTTTATTGCCAGTTGGCAAAGTTATTTTTTAAAATATTTTATTTATTTATTTTTAGAGAGAGGGGAAGGAGGGGGAAAGAGAGAGAAACATGAATGTGGAGAGAAACATCAATTGGCTGCCTCTCGCATACCCCAACTGGGGAGCCACAGCCTAGGCCTGTGCCCTGACTGGGAACTGAACCAGCGACCCTTTGGTCTGCAGGCTGGTGCTCAGTCCACTGAGCCACACCAGCCAGGGTGCAAAGTTTTTTCCTACGACCTTAAGTCTCTGGTAATTATTGCAACTACCTCCTAACTTCCTCACCTCTACCCAATATTCACTCCACCACAGCAGCGTCTCCTAGTATGGGCAGAGTGTGAAGTCAGCTCCCTGACATCTGTCAGATGACTTCAAAATATTTTTTAAATTTTTTAGAAGAAAAAAATGTATAATAATCATGATAAAATACTAGAAGATCTTTTAAAGAAGTTACTTAGAATATGTTGCCTTTTTGTAAACAGAAGAAAAAGATGATAATGTAAGTAAGAGTCATTAATAAACGTGGTATAATTTGTTTTCAAAATTAAGCCAAAATTCTAATTTTTGAAAAATAATGATAAGATGAGATATTTGTAAATGTCAGTTTTTATAGCTTTCCAACTCTCTGCAGTGACTGGATTTGGGCCATATGAGAATAATTTTGACTGTTAAATCAGCACAGAAACAGAGAAAAACTGATAAAGCTGTTCCTAGCCTGGTGATTCAGGAGTTAAACTTCAGAGTTGGCATTCCAGCACTTGGTAATTCTCCCACCCTATACTTGGCTGTAAAATATGTAAAATAGCCTCCTTCTGGAAGAAGTCAGGTTTCCTTGTAAGACCATAATTGGTTAAGTATAAATATGGTGTATTTAATATTAACTGAGCTCCTAGATTTTCAGAACAAATGGCACCCACATGCTTGCTATTAACCATCTGAATTGTGAAAATTGTGAATAAGCTATGCTAGGCTGCCATAAGCCATTGGACGTTCAAATGACTCCACCAAGCTTGAGATGCTATCAACTCTGTAATGAAATGACAAGACAGAACTATATTAGAAAAACACCCACACATACACCCTAAATCATGCAAATGAGCCTTTTGTAATTCAGCAGTAATTCAGGAAGGTGGCCTCAGGTAGACTTCCTTTTTCTTCTGCAGGCAGAGCTAACTATTGTTGTGTTCCACAGAAACTGAGGCCTGCTGCAATTGTTCTTGCAACTAGCTAATTGCAAGTCAACCCCTGCTGGTATAAAATGAAGGTAATGCCACTGTATGTTGGAGAAAAGGGCTTTAGGATTCACATATAATTGTACAAATAACTAATCTATTATACCATCTTCATAGGAAAAGGGTATGCATTGCAAAAACTGCCAACAGGAAAATTCATTTGGCCATACTAAGTCTTCATGCATTAAAACTCTCAGTATGGCTATTTGAATACTCATGATAAAGTCATAGTTTTATCTCATCTTTACATAAAACATCATTAAGTTCAACCAGAAGACTGAAATCCAGTTAAGAGTCAGAATCAAAAGCAAGTGGCTTACTAACCTTACCGAAATGTGTCAACGTTGCATATTATGAAGTAAAATAAATGCATAACGTACAGTAGACATACTTTTAACCAATTCAGATGAGTCTGAGAGTTAACTGATTAATCTGGAAGATGAGTTAAATTAGCAAACAATAATAATAAATTACAGGCATCATAAATATTTTATGTTAACTTACAATAAATAATTATTAATTCAAGTTCCAGTCTTTTGATATAAAATGAAAGCTATCCCCTTGAGAATATATTCACTGATAGAAACTTCACCTGGCCTTCCTTGCATAAACCACCCCCAAAACACTGACTAAGACTTCCGGTTTCAGTTCTTTTAAATGATGCAGGACTTCAGTATCCTCAAAATGCAGCAGTGGAGCAAACATATGCTTTAGGTTTCCATGGTTTCACGATCTTTTCTAAATATCTTACCTACACTTAATTTCACATTCTTTTCTGCTGTTTCTCTTTACAGGAAAGCATTTAATTTAATTTTCATACAAATATCTCTCTCTTCTGTTCCCATTTATATTTTGATGCTTTACATAAATATTTAATCAAATTATGTCAAATACAACTGGCGTTAAATGTTTGGGAACAAATGAAACTATAACTGAACAAGTGGGAACTGTAGTACAATATTATATAAGAGTAGATTGCAGGCCATAAGTACTCAAGAGGCTACAGGAATCAGCTCTATCATTTACAGAGTATGAGGAATATTGTTATTCCATAAAATGTATTAAATAAAAGCCAGTTAAGTGTAACAATTTTTAGTAGGTGAAATAGTGGTAGGCAACAATACGTTATGAGAATGTACTAATAGTCTATGGCCACACCACCCTGAACATGCCTGATCTCTTCTGATCTCAGAAGCTAAGTAGGGTTGGGCCTGGTTAGTACTTGGATGGCAGAATATACTACTATACTGCAATATATTTTATAAAATTTGTAAATGTTTCAATTACTTTCATTATATAATATAGAAAGAATCACTTTGTCCATGAATTTAAAAAAACTTCAATTAAAGGAGGCAAATGTATAAAAATATTATTTCTGTTAATCAATTCACAATTGATTCTGGTTCAGCCAGTGTGAAGGCTAAGGTTCTCCTAGTCTTTCTTTCTGGTCTTCAAATGCTGTCTCAGCACGAGGCATCTGAGTTTAAAATTTTCCACTGTCAATAGGCACATGACATTTCAGTGTTTTTTATTTCTCCTGGTTTTTAACACTTTTCTTTCTTTTGAAGAAAGAAATTTGGTACTAGATGGAAAATATTAAATATTCTATTTGTATTCTTCTAGTGTTCACTTTGCAATTAAACAGAATTACCATTTATAGTCAGGTTTAATATTTTCTAATATCTAGAGTGTTTCAATGTTTATAATTTCCTCAAGAACATCAATAAGATTAGAAAGTGTTCACTTCCCTCATTTGTTCTTCATTTTTCTCAGTCAACTATTGGGGAGAATGAATAAAAAGTTTGTATAATTTGTTGCTCACTATTGATTCTCACATGCCAGTACTTCCTCATAAGTCATTAGCTTCTTTCTGGAGTACATTTTCTAGTCTTTGAATAGTTACCACTTATTTTATACCAGAAATATACCATTTTTAGTTCTCAAAAATTTAAGTATATTGTAGAACCTAACATATTGCCTGGCATATAGAAGGTGCTCATTATATCTTTGTCAAATGTGAGAGTTAACAAATAAATGAATACCAAGCTCAGGCATGTTACATGTCTCACTGTTACAAAATCTCTGCAAGCAGGCCTTTTCTCCGCTTATGAAGGAGAAAACTGAGTGTCAAAGGTTAGCTAATAAAGCTTGGCCAAAGTTACATCACATAAACCCCTAAGATTTGGATTTAAATTTATTCTTATACAACATCAAATAGCATATTTTGTCAATTTCTTGGATTCTTAAACCCCCCAAATGAAGGCTCTCACAACAGAAAAAGGAATGAGATTTTTGAAGATGATACACTTATGGATAAAAACATGGTAGGAATGAACATTGTCTCTTTTCTCACTTTCACCTTTCTCATTTGCTTTCTTTTTGTTTTTTCTCTCCACTTTGGCCACCATTACTATAGAAGTGACAAGCCTAGACCTCAGCTAGTAGAATTAATGCAATTGATGGTGTAAACAACTGAATGAAAAGAATAGAAATCAAAGCTGAAACAAAAAAAACAAAAACAGAGAATATGAACACATGGATTAATAAAAATTATGTCAAATGCATCAGATTAATTACTGCTTTGTACAAAGTTTTCTAACAAATATGAAAGTTATTATATTCAGATTTTTGCAGAAGTTTTTCATAAAAGTATTTTATATACAATGTTTTTGTTTTCACAGTTCTCTTGAGATTAAAGGCATATTATATTATTAGATGAATGAACTAAAATAACCTAGTTAAAAAATCAATATTATTTTCAGATTTTAGGCTTGTTGGAAATATTGTTCTTAGCTGACCATCTTGCTATGATTTATTGTACTGAGATCTGAACCTTAAAACTCTAGAAATGTTGGATATACTATACACTATGTTGAAGTTTCAAACCCATGGATATTTTATTTTATAATGAAGAGACTTTTTAAAGTAACTACACTGCTTAAATTGCAATGGGAAAACAATAGGGAAAAAATAAGCCAAAATGCAAATGACATATATCTTTTTGAGATGTTGATGTTGTGGTCAGGTTATGGAAATAATATTTTTAAAAAATAAAACAACTAAGAGCTTAGATCTGTTTGTCCTAACATCCCCCAATATAACCTATCTAAACTATAGTTGAAATCATCAGTTAAGTGCTCTCCTTTGAGATAAAATGTGGTTGCTTTCCCCACAAAATGATGCCTCTGATTTTGCCCAACATATGAATTAAAATGAATGCTTTATGTATTTAACTTGAGAGTTGGAGAAAAAATTCTTGTAAACAAGAGGAAATAATTCATAAATATAAAGGCAGAAATTATTTTGAGTTCATTGAAAAGAAAAAAACAATCAAATTAAGTCATAATTATCCCAGGGTATATCTGCTCAGGGTCTATAAGAAGGCTACTCAAGGTCATGTGTTGTTTGGCCTGATAAGAAAAAAGGATCAGAAACAGTCTGTATGATGTGAGATGAACCTGAGTATACACCCATGGTCTTGCCCTAGGACTATGGTAAACTCGCTTGTCCTCTACCCTAACATAGACCAAAGGGATCTAATTGTCTAGTCTGCAGAACATTACAGTGATCCATTATATAAATGACATCACATTAATCAAAATAAGATATACAAGATACATACACTTCCGAGGGTGTGATATAAACCAATCATATCTGTAAAATTTAGGGGCTCAGCAGTCTGGGGCATATCCCTTAACAGAGTGAAAATGAGTACAGGAGTATAGGAGAACATTGTACAATAGTTCCTCCATGTACATATAACAGATATAAATAACTTCTGAAGCACTGAAAAGCATAAAATACAGGATAATAATTAGAAAGTAGTGAGGTCTTAGTACTTCCTTTTAAATATAAATTATTTAATTATAAGTCTATACATTAATTTTTCATAATGTCTGAGTTTAACACAATCTGGACTTACAAAATTGATTGTTGAAACTTTAACTATCAGCTCCTGTGAGTAGGTTCAATTTGACTTTCAATCATTGGTAATGAGTTAAAAATGCTCCCATGAGTCCAAGGTGCTCACCCAGATGGCTGACTTACATCAAGCCATCTTCTTTTCACTTTTCTCTATGAATGTTTCTTTGTTCCTTATCATGCTTAGAAAGTTCTAAAAAATTATTTCTGAAAGATGTATTTACTATTGAAATGTGAATATACTCTGTGTCTATACTGTTCCAATATTGCAGATGAAGACTCTGTTGAGTAAATGCCTCCAGAGCTGAAATAGAAAAAGTCCAAAGCAATTGCAGTTATTTTAATTTCCTGCATTCAAAAAAAAAAAAAAGAGAAGTGAGAGGAAAAAACTATAAGGATAACTTGGGGTAAAGCATGCAAAAGGCAATGAGGGTCCTGCTCGGGACTCTGTGCTTGAGAGGGCCTCCCTCAGGCAGCCGGCTCTGTTCCTCTCACTGAGCAAAGCATCTATAGGGCTAAGGGACGTGGCCACAGTCCATGCCCCCTTCTTCTAGATCATACTTCATGCTCAAATGGCCCTGACACCATTTCAGGTCTATGCAGGTCTCATCTCCTGGTTCTTCCCTCTGAGGTGGACCACTCTGTACCCTGAGACCAGATGGGTAGCTAAAAGGTTACTGGTTTCCTAGCAGGAGGGTTTGAAATGGAACTTGAACTTGCAGGCTGGGCATCCAATACATGCATATGAAATCCTTCAGAGTGTGAGACAGAGTCAAGCTAGAGAGACCTGGGACAGATCACAGGCTTGGCCTCCACTTGTGGTCTTGCTAGGGCTACCAAATGGCATAGGTAAGCTTAGGGAAGAATATTCCAAATAAAGAGATCAGCAAGTGAAGAGGTCCTGATGTTTCTCATCCCTACTGTCAGTCTTCTCTCAGTACCACCAGAGAAATCACTGTGCCTTTTCTCCTGACCCCATAGATTAGCAACATTTTCTACTGTATGATCCTTGAGGAAAGACGGTACCACCACAACCAACTCTATCCCTCCTGAACCCAGTTCCTCTCAAAGCTCCTCTTCCAGAGGATCGCATCCAGAATTCCTAGGTTTATCATCTAAGGGACTTCTGTTCTGCACATTCGCACAATTAATTTGTTATTTATTTCAAGATGCTCATAGAATCCAACAATGTTCCACATTCAGATTTACTCCACATACCTACTGAAGCCTGATTTCTTCAGGAATCTTCAATCCTAGCTTATCCTGATTTAGTGCTCAGGATAGTCACCAGTGAGTTCCAGGGCGCATGTGGACCTTGTAATGTGCCTTGTTCTATCTACAATGATCGTGACAGGACCCCTGTGGGCACTGGTAATTGCTGCTTCAGCCAAGAAGGAGCTGATTTCAGTCATTGCCATCCAAGAAAGGGCCTGTCATTGCTTTAAAGAAACTATATTCTGGTGTCTCATTATTATGTTTAGTGCTCTGCTCTCTGGAGTCGCCAACTCCATGATACAAGATGAAGAATCAAGGCATTTTAGGCATTTTCTGCCAAGTGCCATAATTTTCTTTTTGCTTTAAGTCAGTGAGATGAGCCAAAGAAAGCTCATATTGGGTTGGCCAGAAAGTCCATTACTTTTTTTTTCTGTACGATGGCTCTAGCAGCACATGGTTGCCTTTAAGTTCACTCAAAACAATTTTGTTATCTTGCATTGTGACAGGTGTCATATCAGCATGCATTAAAAAACTTATCAAAATTGGTGAATTTTTGTGCAGCCATTTTAATATTGAATATAGAAGAAAATATGCAACATTGTTGGTGTATTATCCTTTATTAATTCAAGAAAGGTAAATATGCAAATAAAACACACAAAAAGATTTGTGCAGTATATGGAGAAGGTGCTGTGACTGACTGAATGTCTCAAAAGTTGTTTGTAAAGTTTCTTGGTACTATTGACATTTTGGCCAAATAATTCTTTGCTGTGGGGCTGTCTTGTTGGAAGATGTTTAGCAGCAACCAGAAGTCAATAGTGGGAGATAGCCAATGTACTCAAAATATCCAAATCAATAAAGTTATTTGTGAAAATGAAAACTATGTCTTTTACTTTATGTAAAAAAATGGACTTTTTGGCCAACACAATATTGAATCACACCTTCACTTAGCTCACGCAGACTCAGAAAGGGGAGTAATATATTTTTCAAAACATCTAGGGTCATTAAACTGTAAGACATCATAGTCCTTTTGAGAAGAGAGTGACTTCCTATATGAATACATATGAATGTAGACATATATTTTACATACATTTATGTACACATTGTATATAAAACAGTGTATATGGACATATCTGAGGGCAATAAAAAGGGTGGCATGGAATTCCAGAAGAGCAACCCTTTGGAAAACTAGAAGACATTTGTATTCTTTCATAACGAAGAGTGGATATTTCAAAAATGGAAGCAATCTTCCCAAGCAGAGCTCTTAGACGTCTTGTCCCACCACTCACATTACTGCCCAATCTCGAGTGACCTGTACGAACTATGGGGTAACCACTCTATAAAAAAGGCTCGCTGTGTAATTCACAATGTTCAAGTGCCCATGCTGCTTTTCATTGGTGTCTTCCTTGTGGGCAGACCTCGAGGAATAAATTCAGCTTAATTTTAGTATCACACAGGGACAGTTGTGCCTCTCTAAATAAATTCTTTTAAAGCATCCTTTAAATGAGGGACTTCTCTGTAGGACCTGACTGTCACTAATTGCTTCCCAGTTATAATTAGCTTTGAAAGGAAACATCCGCCATTGCCCTCTGGGTGAACGCTTGGTTTTGTTTTCCCCTGGTCTCTCCAGAGTAAATTCATCCCCCTGTCATTTATTTGGGATTGTGGTGGTGAGATATTTCAGGATACCTTTCCCCATGCCTGGGATGAAACTCATGTAACTTAATCAATGAACAGTCAGTGCTGATTCACTTTTTAGATCCCTATTTGTCCTGCTGACATGTTTGTAATCATCTGTAAACACTTTGCTTACATTCCCTTTTTTGTTGTTTTAAATAGAAATTTCAAGTAAATAGTAACTAACTTAATCTTTCCCCTTGTTATTCCAAAACCTAAGAAAAATAAACTTGCTACATCTATTATCAGTTCATTAGTCATAGCAGCCAAATGATAAGATACTGAAAACTAACATTGTGTATAATGTTGTCATAGAATGGCTAATGTGCAGATAAACCATGGTTACAAAATTCATATACCAAATTACCGGTAGTTCACTGAACCAAATTAAAAAGGGAATAAGGTGTGTGATCACCAGTATTGATAGTTTTGGTACTTCTTATAGTTAGAGACCAATAAATTTTAAAGCTCTGTCATGTAGAATATGTTATAAATAGCAAATCTGTATTTTCAAAGGCATTAGGGAAAAAACTGAAAGTACTTTTACAAGAGGTAGGGATGTATAAAGGTCTTTCCAGAAGGTATCTGGCCATGTAAAATGAAAATCAGAGGCATTTATTGAAGAAGATACAAGACACAAGAAACATTGTACTAGGACAATGATGCCTCAGTCCCCTTCAAGTAGGCACCTTGGGACCTCACAGAGTTCTTCCAATCACCAATAGCTGCCCCATCATACTTTCCTGAATGTCATTGGGGTTCTGAAATCTCCTCCTTTTCAAAGGTGATTTTAGTTTTGGAAAAAGACAAAAATTTCAGGACACCAAATCTGGGTCGTGGGGGTGCTGAGTCACCTGGGTGATTTGATGCTTTGCCCAAAAACTCCGCAGGAGGTGTGACGTGTGAGCAGGTGCATTGTTGTGATGAAGCTGTCAGTCATCAGTTGCCCACAGCTGCAGCCTTCTGAATCACCAGAATAGTTTACACGGAGGAATTTCAAGCTTAAAACAAAATTTGATGCAGATTGGTTGTTTTACTTGCTCAGTCATTTTGAATGCAACAACCACACAGTAGACATGCTCACTCAGTTGTGTGCACTGCCCCCCATGACTAGTACTGTGAAATTGCCAGGGTTCACACATGCGCATTCAGTCCACTCTCCTTGGCTACCAGGTTACATCGATGTAATGCCAACCATTCTCGTTATATTAAAAATGGCTGGACTTTTCTTTTCCAGACAGACCTTGATATATATATATATATATGTGTGTGTGTGTGTGTGTGTGTGTGTGTGTGTGTGTGTGTGTATGTATATATATATGTATATGTATGTGTATATATATACATATACATACACACACAGATATAACTGGAACTACTCTTTTTCTAATATTGTATGTTATATGAACATCCATCTATATTTTTGTTTGTAACTGTAAACTTTTTATTTCTATGTTTTATGATTAGTTTAAACATTGTTCTTACCTTTTAAAATATTCTTATAAGTAGTTTTCTGGATAATAAATAGATGACATGCATCAATTGCACATATTTGTATAGCACTGAGAATATTTATATTAAAGTCAAATGAAGCCAACCCAAGATGATACTTAATATTATGCTTTTATTCTGAATGGAAATAACAAGAAAAACGTCTTTCAGCAAGCAGTTTTGCCTCAAAACTATAAAATAATGAAAGAAAGGTTTTACAACCACTCAAAAGGTTGAGATAAAAATATTAATGTATTTTAGGATTATATCATCCTATCATTACCAGTATAGCTTTCTACTAAACTATTTTAATCCAAACATTGTAACCCAAACCTAAACATCATGGGCCGAAGGCAAAAGTGAGACTAGGTGCCAACCAAACTAAGCTTTTTGCTATGTCTATGCTATGGTTGGCAGGAACACCTGGTTAGGCTGTGACCACAGGTGGTAAGAGGTTCTCTGTTGTGTAAACAAGAAGGGGTCAGCTTCTCAAATGGCACCTGGAGATGTGAGTAATGCCACCTTTTGTACTCTTTCCTTTGATAGTGTCCTCCCACAGGTAACACTGGGCTTGACTGTGTGACATGCTTTGATCGATGGGAAGTAAAAGCTTAATTCAACACAGACTTGAAAAAAAGTGCTTGTGCGTTTCCTTTTCCCCTCTTGGAACCCTGTGTCTTGAGAATATGTCAGGACCAGCCTACTGGAGGGATGTGATAGACACACAAGTGGTCACCCCAGCCAAGGCTCTCCCAAACCAGCCAGCTCCAGTGAACCTAAGAACTCCCTTCGGGCGGACTTCTGAGCAAGCCCACCTGAGATCAGGCAAGCCTAGCTCAGATCATCAGCATCCACCTGCCGACTTATAACCTAGGGAGAAAAAAAAGGTTATTGTGTCAGTCACTAAGTGTTTTGGGGGTGATTTTATAGTTATTTTGCTATTGTTGTTTATCATTTCTAACTGGCATGCCCCTCCAGTAGTCTTTTCAAGTTCACTAACTGGGCAGTTGTCTCTGTCTGTCCCAGCCTCCACCCGTTTCTTGGATAAATGTTTCAGGGTAGTTTTCCAGACTTTGGAGCTAATGTCTTCAGTTTTTCTTACCTGAAGTTCTCTGCTTTTTCTGCCACAGCTTCTTAATCCTTCCATCCCCATCTCCTAGTCAATTCTCCTCTTTGCTTTCTTAATAGACCTTGATGGCACATTAAACCAGACCCAAATGACAACTACCAAAAAGCTGATCTGTCTTTCCTTGAGGGCAAAGAGAGAAGCTTCATTTTCAAATGCTCCCAGAAGTAAACACAGTGCTTTTGTTTTGGGATGGGGGTTAGGGGGTTGGGGGAATACTGAGACTCTTTGAATGCTTAGCTCCTTCTAATGAAAAGAGTAAGAAAACCAAAAAAGATAACCAAATTAAAATAGATTGAATTGTTCTTTCTATTCAAGTACTCTTTGAAGATATGTGTAATCCAAATTAATAATAATGGTTCATATTTTAAAAGACTTAATCCCCCATTGAAGTTTCACTTATCTATGCTTCTTAATGCTCCAAGAGTGTTACAGGTGTCACGAACATTCCATCAGCCACATTAACTACTTGGAATCCGACCCATTCTTCCTGCTCCTATTCACTCACTGAGGTCCACTATCTATGAAGTTATTTGAGGCTACCTTAACTTTGAAACTACAGTGGGAAGCACAGAAAGGATTCTAATAATTTTGTCAAGAGTACTATCTCCTGATTCTCCTGACATTACCAACCTCAAGGTGCTATGTTTGGGCAGAGGTTAGGGAATAGTCTTCCTACTACTGTCCCATATCTGTGTGCTGCCAAAGAGGCCATCCTGTTGTCCCATGGTGAGGATTTTGCTTGAACTTTTTGTCTTTCCATAAGTCTCAGAAACGAGTTCATAATACTGTGCCAAGAAACAGATACAGTGGTACCTCGGTATTCATCGTTAATTCATTGTGGAACTGTGAGGAGCGCTGAAACCCACAAGTACCAAATGATGAAGCATTTTCTCTTGCAGGGCAGCGTTGTGACTCATACAAGTTCTGGCAAGTGCAACAAGTCCCAAGCAAGCACTGAATTCTGAAACTCTTTTTGAAACAAGTACAGAGTTTGATGAGTAGTGAAGCCAACGAGTACCGAGGTATAATTACTTAAAACAACCACCTTGCTGCCTTCTGCATCCCCATTTTGCTTTTCCTTGACAGTCAGCTTCTCCCATACTAACCAATTTATGCAAATAGATATCTTTAGACCACCCACTGTATTAGCTCCTTAAATGTTCCTGTGTTTGCATGAACCTCAGTGGTAGATGCAACTTGGGCTCTAGATGGAATGAGACCCGCCCACCTTTACATTGCCTTAGGAGAGCGTTAATATGCTGTTACTGTAGACATCACATTAATACTAATACTTCATATTCATTCTCTTACCAAATGATCAGATCATCACAGAAATGAACAGATCTGAGTCGTTTCCAACACCTCATTAAACTTCTTAGTCATCATCCCTCTGGGCTTAAACTATGAAGAGAGAAAAAACTCAAATTAACCTCCCACATCTCCTCCATTCTCCGATAAACCTACCACACCTGCATAGTGTCTGCAACATGGGAGGCATTTAATAGCAAGCTGAAGAATGAAGGGATGTGCAAACACCTCCCTTACACACCTACAACTTAACATTCAAAGAATATGAAAGCAGCAGCAGTGGGAAAAGTGGGGGAAGTGGAAAGAAGGATGAATTAGTTCAGGTTGCATGGTGCCCAGGGAATCTGCAAACACTCCAATGCCGAAAGAGGGTGTGGCAGTTGCCTAAGCAGAGCCAGATTGCCATTCCGCTCTTCTCTTCCCCACCCCAAGCCCTGTGTGCAACCAGTTTAACAAATAATTATTCCTATAGCCGGCTTTGCTCTTGTTCTAATATTTCTAAATTTTTATCCCACTCTACCTCATTTAGTGTTTATTCTCTACTTAATCCACTCTACCACAGTATTCATGAACACATTCCTTTGAACAGCCAATGGCAAAACTTGCCTTGACAGAGAGAATGGAAAAAAACATCTGTTCTAGAACTCAAAAGATGTATGGCAGAGTGAAATGACTTATTGCACCTTTACACAATATAAATATTTAACAACTTTGTTAAAATATTAGCTGAATTCTTACAAAAGGAGAAAAATAGGGAGAGACCAACTGGGTCTTTGAGAGGATAACAGAGTGGTTCAGGCAGGCAAGCCGGGCGATGTCTTCCTGCTTCCTCCAGAGTAGCCCAAATCTGCGCAGGTCAGATTTACAAAAGAAAACCTGGGTGACTGATTTGTGACTTCTAGTCAGGTGCTCTTAAAAGCCAAACAATTTTGGATGTTTTTATAGAATATTTTAAAAGATTGCAAATGTCTTTGGTTGAAGGTCCTAGTACAAGGCTCTATATAACTGTTTTTGGATTTATGCAGTTTTATACTTGTAGAAAGGGTACAGAGAAATCCTCATTTTCACTGTATGAGTTAAAAAGCTGTCATTCCTTGTGAGACATCTGGGCAGTTTAAATTGCCTTTTAAAAATTATAGACACTGATGGATCAAAGTTAATGAAACAACTCTATGAGTTCAATTCTAAGAGTTTCAAAAGCTGGTTCTAGGAGACTCCAAGAAGCTTGTTTGGCCAAGCTAAAAATGTCCTTCACCCTCTATCAAGCGCAGAACCTACACCTATACTCCTTGCCAAAGTCTAGAATCCGAATTACACACTCATGATTTCAGCTGGCCTGTATTTTCTGTGCTGTATTTCTTCTTCATTTCTAGGTATGTCACTTTCTTTATGTCACTTCCCACATCAGCAAGATGGCTTTTCCCCATTTCCAGTCACCATTCTCTTTCTTTTTTTTATGATAAAGTTTTTTCATTCATAAATAAGTATTGGTTGGAATTCCTCAGAGTAAATACCAAGTTGAGATATGAAGACAGAATGCAATGACTACCTCAAATAATCTGCAACATTTGAAGGAATATGTTGATATGTTTATCCACATCTGCTTTGCCTTTCACCACGGCCAAGAGAGTAGGAATTCTATTTGATTTACAATATGGTATTTGGTGACAAATTTTTGTTGCGGCTGTTGTTGTTGATCAAGATGGAATTTATCTTGTCAATGGTTGAAATGGAACCAACTGTATTTATGGAAAGTAGAGCCAATACTAATTGTAAAAGCCTGCCATCCCTGTAGGTGGAGCTGTAATGCTCGTAGATTGGATGCACAATCTTGAGTCTGTTTCCTCTTTCTAAGTCCTAGCAGAGTAATGAATGGAACTGCTGAAACTTAGACTAGTGCTATCTTACCCTGATGTTTGCTACTGTGGTTCTCAGTTCTCACTGAACACTGAAATTATTTCCATTTTTTAAAAGTTGCAGATACTTAGGGGTATGCCTAGGAAATGAGGGCTTTTTTATTTGTTTGTCTGTCTGTTTGTTTGTTTATGTACTCTAGTGATCATGTATTGCAACCAAGATTAACGACCACTGGCCTGGTAGAGGAAAGAAAACACATTTAGAAGGAAGAATATAGAGGAGCAGTAATACCATAAAATAAAGCCTTTTATAACAAGCATTTGTGAATTTCCACTTTTAATCCAATGACACAAAACTGAACTGCAAACACAATGTTTCTCATTTATAAAAACATGGGGAACTCACAAATTAAAGATTTTAGTAGCAGTTATGGTTATAAGCTTAACCATATTCTAGGAACTAGAATATATGACCTACGTGACTCTAGTAGGTGGACAAGCAATTCATCCTTTGTGCCCCAGGAGGTCTGCATTGATGGAGATGGTATCTAAGCCATAGTGTTCTGGTGAGGGAACTCTGTGATGCAGATAAACAATTGCTGATTAATACATAAAGAAATACTGCCACTTTAGGCCAAGATGGAGGCATAGGTAGATATTCTGTGCCTCCTCGCACAATCAGGAAAGGGATAGATAACAACCAATCTAAAAACAGAGAACAACTGGAACTGCCAGAAAATCGAACTGTATGTAAGTCTGACAACCAAAGAGTTAAAGAAGAAATATTCGTCCTGACTAGTAGGAGGGGCGGAGATGGGCAGCCAGGGTGGGAGGACATGCAGGTGAGGCAGCAGATGGTGGACCAGTTGGTCCCACATTCATGCTGATAAAAACCGAGAGGAACAACTGAGGAGCAAGGAATCCCCATCCAGGACAGACAACAACCAGGACCGGGAAAATAAAGCCTCATAACCTCTGGCCGTAAAAGTCTGTGGGGATTGTGGTGGCAGAAGAAACTGCCAGTCTCTCAGGAGAGTCCACCTGAGGGGGCCCACATGCTCCTAGAATGTTCACAAGCCCACCCCAAAATTTAAACAGTCCTAAAAATTTACACAACACTTCTAGTAAGTTATGAAACTAAAAGATAATTTTCTAACTATTAATAACAAAACTTTCATCAATAATTCTAGAAGAAGGATTAAATTATCTTTCCTTTGATAGAAAATGTTTTTACAAATTGTCTTCATATGAAAAGACAGTATGTTATTTTTCTAAATATTGTAATATTTGTGCTATGCATTAGCTTAATACTATTTCTATTTATTGTAATTTTTATTCTAAATAAATATTCACTTTTTTAACCTAACTTTTGCACACAATTATGCATTAGTTTTTTCTTTTTATTTTTATTGTATTTTTTCCATTACCATTTATCCTCCTTACACCCCACTCTCCTCTGCAATCACCACACTGTTGTGCATTATTGTTTTAAAAGGAGGACCCCATGAATTTCATAAGCTTCAGGCTCCACAAAACTTAAAACTATCCCTGTAGCCAGAAAAGTATTTAAAAACATGTGTGGTATCAAGTTAAAAGAGAGTCTGTCCATTAATTTCACAAGCCCCAAATGTCAATTACTTGACAAGTTATTAAAAATTAATATCTAATGGAAAACTCTCCTGTTGTCTCGTCATCTCTAAATCCCTGTATCCATATCCACTTTCTATATCCCTCTCTCTTTCCACAGAAATGTTATGCTGAATGGACTGCATACATAGCTGAGGTATATGGTAATTCCCAGATACACAAGCATCTTAGATATTTTGAGTAATAAGTATATTTTGAGTAAATATACTACCACACTTACTATCCTCCCTGTACAACTGACTGATACTTTGGATGGCTGTCCAAGGTCTGTCCAGAAAGTGTCCATCCATATACTATGAAAAATAGAAACATTTACTGAAGAAGATACAAGATGAAAGAAACATTGCACATAGGACAATGATGCCTCAGTCCCTTTCAAAGTGGGCACCTTGGGACCTCACATAGTTGTCCCAATCTCCATCAGCTACCCCATCGTATTTTCTTGAATCTCATCAGTGGCCTGAAATCTTTTGCCTTTCAAAGGTGATTTTAGTTTTGGTAAATTCCAGAAGTCGCAGAGCATCAAATCTGGGGTGAAGGAAGGTTGAGTCACCTGGGTGATTTGATGTTTCACCAAAAAACTCTGCACAAGACGTGATGCATGAATGGGCGCATTGTTGTGATGAAGCTGCCAATCACCAGTTGCCCATAGCTATAGCTGTTTTCATTGTATTGAATCTTTCAACTGATGAAGAACATTGAGGTAGTAGTCCCTATTAATTGCCTGGCCTGGAGGGGCGTACTTATGATGGACAACGCCTTCCCATTCAAAAAACAGTTAACATGGTCTTGATCTTCCTGTGACTTTGCTGCACCTTCTTTGGGTGTGGAGAACCAGGAAACTTCCATTACAATGACAGCCTTCATTTCTGGATCATAGCTGTAGACCCACGATTCATCTCCAGTTATGACCTTCTTGAGGAAATCTGGTTTATTGATAGCAGTTTCAGTGAATCATTAGCAACTGCAGCACGATGTTCCTTCTGCTCTGATAGCAGTAGCCATGGAACGAATTTTGCCACAACACATTTAATGCCAAGATCCTGTGTTAAAATCTTGGACACAGTAGTTTTTGGAACCCCCAGATCAGCTTCTAGTTCTCTCACTGTCAGTCACCAATCTTTGTTGATTGCAGCGTGTACACATTCAACCTTCTCAGGTGTTCTGCTTGTTGGCAGGCCTTTCAGAACATGGATCACTTTCAACAGATCCTTGACCATCTTTGAAGCATTTGTGCTATATTTTTATTTGCACTGCACTCACTGCATCATCCCCAAAAGTCTTCTGAATCATCTGAATAGTTTCCATGGAGGAATGTTCAAGCTTAATGCAAAATTTGATGCAGATTTGTTGCTCTACTTGCTCAGTCATTTTGAATGTGATGGTCACACAATACACATGCTCACTAAACAGCATCCACTGCCTCCACTGACAAGTACAGTGAAGTCATCATTGTTCACGCATGCACATTCCAGTCCACTCTTCTTGGCTGCCAGGTTACACCAATGTCATGCAAACCATTCTCTTTATACTAACTATGGCTGGACATTTTCTAGACAGACCTTGTATGTTAATAGTTAACATTATAAGAAAAAGGGAAAAATCTTACTTAAAGAAACAAAAAGATAATAGGTTCAGGCAATAAATAGAAAGGAAAAATAAGTAGTTAAATACATATGGGGAAAATTTCTGGAAAAATTATGCATATATGTAAATATATTTACTTAACATGTATTTCAAATGTATTGATATAAAGGATGTCTAGCAACCAATTTACAAATAATATTAAAATTCATAAGCCTCCATTTTTAAATGCCACACAGTCAATTAATTCTCACAGAATGAATGTTCTCTAACTCTTATTTCTGTAGCCAAAACTATAGTTGCAGTTTATGAGTAAGTATAATTTGGACATAAATGAAAGTTGTTATTTTTATTTATGTTAATGAATAAGACAAAACTGAAATGATGACGAAGTTTGTTGGAATTTCACTTGTTCACCAATCATATAAGAAATTTCTTAGTTGAGTAAGACAATAGTTTGAATGCAGGAAAAATATTTTAAAAAATATTTTATTGACTATGGTATTAAAGTTGTCCCATTTCCCCCCTTCATCCCCTCCACCCTGCACACCCCCTCCCACCCACACTCCCCCTCTTTAGTTCATGTCCATGTGTCATAAGTTCTTTAGCTTCTACATTTCCCACACAACTCTTGCTCTCCCCCTTTCTATTTTCTCCCCACCATCTATGCTACTTACTCTCTGTACCTTCTCCCCACCTCTCCTCCTCCCAGTCCCCTGTTGCTAACCTTCCATGGGATCTCCATTTCTGTGGCTCCACTACTATTCCAGCTGTCCACTTAGTTTGCTTTTGTTTTAGGTGTGGTTGTTAATAACTGTGAGTTTGCTGTCCTTTCACTGTTCATACTTTTTATCTTCTT
The DNA here is from genome assembly GCA_004027735.1 of Carollia perspicillata. Lineage (NCBI taxonomy): Eukaryota > Metazoa > Chordata > Mammalia > Chiroptera > Phyllostomidae > Carollia > Carollia perspicillata. The sequence goes on along the minus strand of PVKM010009084.1, from coordinate 12,331 downwards.
TTTCTTAGATAAGTCCCTTTAATATTTCATATAATAAGGGCTTGGTGATGATGAACTCCTTGAACTTGACCTTGTCTGAGAAGCACTTTATCTGCCCTTCCATTCTAAATGAAAGCTTTGCTGAATAGAGCAATCTTGGCTGTAGGTCCTTGCATTTCATGACTTAGAATACTTCTTTCCAGCCCCTTCTTGCCTGTAAGGTCTCCTTTGAGAAATCAGCTGAAAGTCTGATGGGAACTCCTTTGTAGGTGGCTGTGCCCTTATCTCTTGCTGCTTCTAGGATTCTCTCCTTCATTTTAATCTTGGCTAATGTAATTATGATGTGCCTTGGTGTGTTCCTCCTTGGGTCCAACTTCTTTGGGACTCTCTGAGCTTGCAGGAAAAGTATTTATTCAACTTTTGGTGCTACTCATATTGAAAGGGCTACAGACACAACAAACTTTTAATTTGATCATCATTATGTATAGATAATCCATTAAACATAAACCAATACCTGATTTGCATTAATACTCTTCATAATCAATTTCAACTTCATTGTTGAGAAGAGATGTATGCACACCATTGTCTAATATTTCTACCATCTATACTACCAATAGATGTAAATAACCTCAAGAGTATAGGTAATAGCAAAATGTAATAAAATAATTAGATAGTGATGCATTTTACATATTTATTACCTTTGTTTTTCATATGCTTTATTTACTACATACTTATACGACTTAATTTTTAGTATCAACAAGTTTGTAAAATTCTTGGAAATGTAGTAATTGTTTCCTACAAGCTAGTATGAGCTAGCGGTAGTAGTCTACTGTGATTATTATGTTTTTTAAAATGAAGGAATAAAAAATAAACTTAGTGTTAATGTTTTCAATCAGTATGTACTTTTGAAATCTACTCTGTGTCTTGAGATGATACAGAAGAATTAGCTCTATTGTTAGCTACAAATAAAGTCTCTGGGTCATGTGAGCTAAAGAAAACTAAGCAAGAACCTATGCCACGTAATAAAAATTGTTACAATCCTGGTGAGCCAAGAGTAGCATGGGAATCCCCTGCAGGAAGCAAATTGTAAGAAACTCTGTGGAGTAAGGTTGGTTATACCTAATAGGAAAAGAACAGAAAGTGAAGAAAATAACATCAGCAAAGATGACATGAAAGACCATGAAAAGTGTAATGGAGTAACACTGGGCTAGTGAAGAAAGAGTCCTCTGAAATCATTGGATAGACTAGACTTTAGGTAAACTAAAATAGAGAAAAATATTTTACAGTTAATATAGGTTACTAAAATTAAATTTAAAAAGTTTTCAGTTTTGAATATTTAAAGAACAGTGCAAAGAATAATATAATAGATCAGCAAGAATAATAGAAAAAAGAAAGGAGAAATTCACATGAAGACAAAGATTCATGGTCATTGAAATAATTAGCTAATTAAACACAGAACCACAACAGATGATGGATTTTGAGCAATACTGTTTTTGATTATTAAAGGAAAAACAATTTTTGGAGTAAAAGAATTTTATTTGTTAGAAGAATAAAAATATTCTAAAACCATTCCCCAGTTTGCCTTCTCAGCCTTATCCTCTGTGCCTTGGAGACATTCCTATTGGATCAAATATGACACATCTCTAACACAGGTTCTCATGTCCTACTCTGAACCTGAAAATGTAAGATTAACTATAGAAAATAAAAATGTTATAATAGGTATCAAGATGTAAGAAAGAGAGAGAGAGATGAGGAGAGAGGGGAGGGGAGCCTTATAGAAACAGATTACCTTAAAAGATTATCAAGAATTGGTAACTATTTCAAAACGTTAAAGTAAACTCAGGATTTGCAAATGGAATCTCTGCCCTTAGTTCCAGAATATCAGGTCCTCCTACAGAGGAGCAGGTCTGAGGTCTGGATGAAAACATCTGGTTTAGTTGATGAATTCAGCCTGAGGTCCTAGACAATGTGTATTCTTTTTACTTAATGAAGCTTTACAAATGGCCCACTCACAGTTCACATCTGTCAGGCAAGCCAAACTCAGTCAAATACTCTTTATACATGAAACATGCTCAAAGATGGGAACCAACTACTCATTTTAGCTGTCTTGATTAGACACTAATTAACCATTTTGGTTGGTAACCTTCAACTCAATTCTGCTGAAAAGAGTGCTCTGAAGTACCCTTTTTGGAATGTTTGTTTTCACAAACATTTTGTGAAAACATGCCATTAGGATAATTCATGTTATCACTGACATATGCCCTCCCCTCCCCTCTCCTCTCTTCTCTTCTTTCCTTTCCCTCTCTCCCCACCTCCCCCCATCAGTCCAAATTTTTGGTATAGATACCAAATTTTACCCTAAATGGCAACCTAGGAATTGGGAGACCTTGGTCTGACTTCAAAATAGCTCAATCCTGAAGTGTAGTTTAGATTTTCAGAAGAGGGCAAATACATCTTTTCTATGATTTATAGTGCGCATATGAAATTGTCTCTGAGTTTAAGAGTGTGTTTCTATGTCAAGGAATATTTTTAAAGATGCAAAAGTTACAGTATTTACAGAGTTACAGCTAAAAAATCATGAAACCCAAATAATTAAAATTAAGGCTCAATGTGACCCACAATGACAGAGTAAGTACTAGATTCTGAATTGAGATTTCTTGTACCTTGACCTTCAGAGATTGAGAAGTCATTACATGGGATGTGAGACCCGCATTTTTGGAGAATAAATTATATGACCAAATTTTCACCCTATATATCCCAGTGATATTCGAAACAGTCATTTTCACGTTCCTCCTAGCTTCACAACAACCTTTATTATTATTCCAACTTTGTGCATTTTGGTGTTTGTGATTTTTTAAAACAAGGTTGAGAAGTGTTCATTAATGACCAGCACATAGATATTTCTAGAATTTCTAAAGCCAGGAAATACCTAAATATTTTGAAGTTCTTCCATCTATTGGATTACTTTCAAAGAGATGATCAAGAAAAGAAGGGTTACCTGCTAAACAGACATGTTTCAAGGGATCAAAAGAAGGGCTATCGTCAGATCCTGTATGCTGAAACATTTCTTTTTTTAAAAGATTTTATTTATTCATTTTTTGGAAAGAGGTGAAGAGAAGGAGAATGAGAGGGAGAGGATCATCAGTGTGTGCTTGCCTCTCGTGCACCCTGTACCAGGGACCTGGCCAGCAACCCAGGCATGTGCCCTGACTGGGAATTGAACTGGTGACCCCTTGGTTTGCAGCCTGCACTCAATCCACTGAGCTACACCAGCCAGGGCTGAAACATTTCAAGAGGAAGATAGAACAAATGTTGGTTAGAAGGAGCCAAGGCAAAACCCTTCTATAGTCCAAGTAGCCCTAGAAAGGAAGAGTCCTCTTTAGGAAACTAGACAACAGGAACCTCCAAACCAGACGTAGATGCCTTCTGAAACCAACCGAGTCAATCCAATAAAAAAGGGGATGGTATCTCACTTGGACTGTCAAGCACTGAGAGAAACATGCTCCATATGGCTTGGGTCGTTGGAAAGGAGTCTTTGAATTAGTAGAAAGAAGACCAATTTTACAAACCTTTTTATTCTTAGAGTCACCAAAATGAATATTACATGTCCAAGTTTCTTTCTCAAACTGTCAGAGGCCTTGGAACCTTGAAACCTGTGATTCCGGATTCAGAACTAAGAAGGTGACATCAAGGGAGCCTAGCTGAGAGCAAAGGAAAAGTTTTCATTTTCTCATTTTTCCCCTCAAGCTTCTGCCATCCATTCCTAATTCCTGTCTTTGGTTCTGGTGCTTAGAAGACACAAATCCAAATGACAGATTGTTCAAAGGCTGTTTTGATAAGGCAGTATGCTCAAAAAGTACATTCAGGTTCTAAGCCAAAGGATTCTAGAATGTGAAAGGAAGAAATACAGTTCAGGTTCAAAAGTAGTTGAGTGAAGAAATCTAGAACAATTCCCTGGGCAAACTGGGTGGCTACTCCAGCTGGTACGATATCCCATCAGACTGTGGGTCAGATGGCGCCCTAGCAGCTTAAAGCTAACATCTTGGAACTGATGTATAAATGATAGATTTACTAGCCAAGTTAGAAGTACTTAACCATTTTTGTATTAGAAACCTCTGAAAATACCATGAAAGCTTCTGACCCTCAATCCACAACAATGCCCATATTCCTTTAAACAATTTTAGTGCAAAAAGGCAAAACAACCATGAAATTAAGAAATAAACAACATAGTCAAAACAGGAGTATTAAACTATTAATATCATTTAAAAAGTCATCAAATGGTACCCCACTTGCCCTCCCAACAGCTGGCAAGAAGGTGTAGTCTTGGTAAGACTTGAACTTGTGAGTCAGCAGTTAGGGAAATAGTTTTACTTATACATCTATGATTTTCTACAACATCTGATGGTATGAATGCCAGAAACCTCATGACAGGAAGGACTTGTTGCTATTTCACAATTAGAACCAACATAGAGTCCCAAGTCAGCTTGCACAAGGCAACTGGGTCTCTGCTGAGAAGCACTAATAACAGTCACAAATACAGTGCCAAACGGGGGTGCTGGATCCCAAAGTGCAGAGTGGGCTTATGACAGGAGATGTGCATGCTACTCCCCACCAGGGTAACAGAGTACGTCTACAGAAATATTCGTAATTGTCTTGGATTTCTCCCGGGAGATTTCTGGCCATTTGGTTGAACACTGATTGCTCACGATGGAGTTCCATCTGCCCAACCAGTTTTATTTACTTGCTTGATCTCAGGATGGAACAGTTCTCTGGGTCCCCCTGAACAGGAAATCTAAAAGCATCTGGAGTTGGAGTGCATGTTCTGGTGGGATCTGCAGGTGAGGCTGCTGTCATTCAGGAGAAAAGGTTACTTGACGGGTAGTTTACAGAGCAAGTCCCATCCCAGCAGGAGGATGGGACATTCAGGGAAACAGAGGAAGCTGTGTGATAATGCAAGATCTCTGAGATGGCATTCTAAAGGCTGGTGGGAGGCTTGTTGTTGTATTTGTCCTGTTATCCCTATGACCAAGACTATTGTGGGGGGTTTTATATTTTTGTTTTTTAGTCAGTTTGGTGTTTGATACAGAGTATGTGATTCACGTGTCTACTAAAAACCAATAAATTTGTTCCCCACTGACAATTGTATCTCAGCCTCCTGTGGGGAAATAATGATGGATTGAGAGGTGTCCAGAGAATCCCTTGGGCCCCCTCATTCATGATCTGAATCACCATTCTATTTTATCATTTGCCAGTCTATTTCCCTTGCTCCAATCTTGTCTGTGCATAAGTGAAAAATAAAGCTTTTAAGACAATTAACTGAACTAGAGTTTCATATTCATAACTGTGTATTATAGAATCTATTGAAACATAGAATCTATTGAAACAATCTATTGAGAATCCCCTAAAATTACCCTCATTTTTATCAGAGCCAAATCAAGATGAATTCATTTACTGCACTAAGTGCAGTTTCAATTTGACCTGATTATTTGCATAAACATAATAGGAATAGCAATGGATCATACAGGCGCTCTTAAATGTGCTTTGCTGAAACCTTATAAAGAATTTCCATATTGAGCCCTGGCTGGTGTAGCTCAGTGGATTGAGCACAGGCCTGTGAAGCCAAGGGTCGCTGGTTCAATTCCCAGTCAGGGCACATGCCTGGGTTGCGGGCCAGGTCCCCAGTAGGGGACACAGGAGAAGCAACCATACATTGATGTTTCTCTCCCTCTCTTTATCCTTACCGTCCCCTCTCTCTAAAAATAAATAATAAAATATTTTTTAAAAAAAAGAATTTCCATATTGAGCTTTAGCCCCACAGGGCAGAGAAGCCGAGCCACCCAGTTACCATCAGGCTTTGCCTGCAATACCTATAACTTTGGGTGAGTTTCAAGTTCTCAAGGTCCCCAATATGCCTTGAGGTTCTTCCTTGCTATCTCCCAGGAAAGCAAACTTCGCTTCTTACCTGAAAAGACTGCCATGACCCTTACAAATAAGTAAAGTACTGGGCCATTTCTCCAAGGGCTTTTATGGGCTTCAAAGTCAATCATCATGCCTTCAAGCTTTTGCTACAGGCTCCCTCCAGAACTCCCCTCTGCCTTATGGACATGAAAGGGTGAAGGAAAGGAAGAAAAACTTCTGCCTTTCGGTCACCTCTGCTGGCAAGTCTGAAATTCCCTATTACCTGAGAAGGAAAGCCAGCTGGCTGGGCCCCACTCCTCTGGACAGTGTCCTCACTGCCTCGCCCAACTTTTCCACTTATGGCCTTAGTTTGGTTTAATTTGGAACATAAGATATAGACTATTTCTGACCAAATGATAAAATATAAGTGGGCAGTTTGGTTTAAAACTGTCAGTTTGCATGAAGATTTTACAGTTGTCTTTGTAAGTGGAGGCGAATTTTCCCTCAAATGACAGGGATTATAGAAAAGTGGGCAGGAGAGATTGAAAAAGCATGCACGAGAGCTTGTATTAGTTCTTGTCTTCTTTTCTAAGACAAATATTAGAACAGACAACTCATGTGTTCTGTGGGTGAAGTTACTCCCAGATTTGAAAAAGCATCTGTAATTTGGGTAGATTTTTTTTCTGAAAGAGGTAAAAAAAAAAGAGCATTTAATTTCACTTTCTGGCTTAATTCTTCTAATACAGAAAAAGAAAAATCAAATCTAGAAGAGTTCAACTCCTTCCCTAATACTTCCACAATAGCAAAGCACTTTTTAAAAGTCTGGTGTATTTTCTGCTCCTGTGTCAGACCATATTAGCTCAAAATTTAAATATAAGTAGACACAGTGAGTTGCGCTTGCTCAGATATACTCTAATCTATATTCAGTACAAATGGAAATTCCCTAGCTGTGTTAGTCATTACAATATCTGAAGTAAATTAGTAGGAATTCTTGTATGTGTAGCACCAATTACCTTTTATTCAAAGACCTTGACTAGTTTTCAAGTTTTATAATTATACTTTCCATAGGTATAGTACTTTATACTTTTCTTCAAAATGCTTTAGCATACATACAATATACTCAGGACAAACTTATAAGCTGATTAGACAGTTATGCCATTTTTCTGTTGGTAAGTGGAAACCTGAGGAAAATCTAAGACCTCCACTTGCTCAAGGTTATTTAGAGAGACAATAGCAAAACATCAGTTTTCTTGAATGACTTGCTGTCCATGTGGTTGTTCTGTGTCTTTCTCTGTCACTGTCTCTATCTCTCTCTCCCCTCTCCCTCATTCTTTCTCTTTCCTTCTTACCACATTATATCTATATATTTTTCAAGGCTTTTAAATATTGGAACAAAAAAGTATTTTTTTCTTTTCTCCATGACATGACTTACCCCTTTTAGACTTAAAAACTGTCATCAGAAGAGATTCTTCCTAATTTGAAGTTCTGTGTTCCCTGACCCGCACGTGGAAAAAAAAGCTCTATATTTAAATGCGTATGCTAGATCAGGATTCATTCTAGTTTAGAGCAAAATACAGAGCTCTAACTAACACAAAATAAATGAAAGCTTTTTATTTCAATGACTATGATATAATTACCAAGTTTTTTTTTAAGATTTTATTTATTTACCTTTAGAGGGGAAGGAAAGGAGAGAAGGAGAGAAATATTAATGTATGGTTGCCTCTCATGCATACCCTGCTGGGAACTGGCCTGCAACCCAGGCATGTGCCCTGACTGGGAATCGAACCGCGATCTCTTGGTTCGCAGGCCCATGCTCAATCCACTGAGCTACACCAGCCAGGGCTAATTACCAAGTTTTTAAGGCTGAAATAAGAATTGACTCTTTTTACTTTTTTTTTTCTTTTAAATAAATAAGGGAGTGTCTTGGCCACTAACATCTGTCTCTTAAACCATTGCTCCTGAACTGCCTGGTGACACTTTTTTCTATTATCTGTTCTTCGGAGAATAAAGATCTTTTAAAACTTAGTATTTTAAAAACTAAATTTATGTTATTTCCTAATTCAAAACTATCCAATGGCTCTTCATTACCTGTAGAAGAATATCTGGCTTTTTAAGCAGGGTCTCAAGGTCTTAAGTGATCAGGTCCCTGTATTGATTAGCAATTGCCACAATTTGGAAGCATTAAAAACAACCACAAAACCGAGGACTTCAATCATCTATTCCAAGAGATCTGTCAGTTGGCTGACTGGTCTGCCTTGGCCAGCCATTCCTGGGGGGGGGAAATGGCTTCAGACTACAGCAGTTGACAGTCTCTCCTTCTCCTGGGACCAGTGGACTAGCCCTAGTAAAAACAGAAATGTGCCAGGCCTCTTGGATGCTCTAGTCAGAACTAGGATCTTATCATCTCTGCCCACTTGCCACTAGTCAAAGAAAACCATGTGGATGAAGCCAAGGTTAAGGTGCAAGAGATACATTTTAACCTTAGTGAGACAGCAAGAGGTGAAGAACGGAGGCCAGTCACTTGACACACCCTATGCTTTAACCTCACTTCTAACACTTTTTCCTATTTCAACCTCCTCTATCCACACTGGGACTTTCGTTGCTTCTCAAGTATACAAAGTGCACCCCAACCATCAGGGCAGTGTCCCTTACTATTCTCTCTCCCTGGAATGGGTTTCTCCCAGATATTTCACACTGTACTCTCTCATTCTGTCTAGATACCTCTTAAGTGACAACCCTTTAGGAAGTCCTTCCCAATTGCCATGTCTAAAATTGGTACCAGACTTATCACACACACTGACATACCCCACTATCTTCCACCCTGTAATCTTGCTTTTAATTTGCTTTAGAGGAGTTATCTAAAGCATTATTTTTTTAAAGAAAATATATGCATTTGTTTATCTGCTTCCATTACTTTTTTGTAAGTTCCTTGAGGGATCTATTTCATCTGTCTTGTTCATCATTGTTTTCCCAGCACCTAGGATGGTGCCTGGTACATAGGAAGTCACCTACAAGCACTGAATGAGTAAATGAAAGGCATTATTACTAGACTTGAAAATAGGCCATTCAAAGGTGAGCCTATTCATTACTGGTTCTGAGCCTCAAGGCCAAGGATCAATAGTTCCTTCATAAATTTTCCTTCCAGGAAGATGCAGAATTATTCCAGGCCCTATGAAGAATTCTATTTCCCCTGGATCCTCTGTAATTTATTTGGCCATAGAATGAGAAACTGTGCATTTTTAATTAAGGAGCTAGAAATACATGTGCCACTGAGCGACCTTAGGACATTCTGCTAAATAGACTCCACAAGGAGAAAAGCCATCCCAGTCCTGCCAATTAAGAAGGCCCTTCCTCCAGCTGCTACTTCTCCAGGCAGGCTAGCACTATCTTATATTTCTTCTTAGCTGACAGAATCACGAGAAAGAAACAAGCTGTGGATTTTACCTGGACCCAGCAGAGGCCTCATACAGTTCAGGGAATGATGCCAGCTTGAGTGAGGCATTTCTGGACTCTCAGAAACTATTTGGGCCTTCAGCATCTCCAGATCACACTAACAGGCCTCGCAAGACTGTGTTTGGCTTCAAGGAGGCAATTAATGAAGTTTAGATTGAAACCATGCAGTTTTAGTTTTAAAACGTTTCCTTAAAATTTTACAGGGAGCTTAGTTCTTATGACATTTTCAGGAATGGGAGCCAGGCTTTTGTTTGAAAACATAGTGAGATGCCTGCAATAATCATAATGGTGATGGCAGCAGTAATAATAGGAGCAATTGGAAGGCAAAAGATAGGAAACTACAGGCTCCACCAGGTTAATTCGGGTATTTCTTTATAAATTTTAAGGGTTGCTAAAACACAGTAATGATCAAAGCTCTCGGAATGCACTACGTATTCTCCGTGGGATTTTTTATGTCATGCAGATGATAAGGAGGGGAAAGGAGAAAGATGCCGAAAGTTTCTATCCCTGCTTTCTTCTCATTTAGCACAGTTTATATGAAAGCCCAAGTTCCAACAAAAATATGAAGGGTGACCCCCCAAAATGTACTTATCCTCTGGAGGGTGGCCTCTTGTAGTACAGGCTTCTGCCTGCTAGGTGAGTGTTCTAGGAACCCATGTGTATCAGTGCACCAGCTGGTGTTGTCGTGAGAGGCTGCATTCAGCTGCAGTGAATTTTTTGAAGATTCTTTCAACGCATTTGCCCATTTCATGATGAGTGATTTATGAACATACCTGCCCGTGTCACACTGAGTATTCATCAGGTTTTAGCCGAAAACTACCTGACCCCCATGCCCCACCCTCCCTATTTATCCGACCTCACCCCGAGTGATATTTTTTGGTTTTCCCTCAATGAAAGAAAGTCCTCCAAAGGCAACATTTTGCCAATGTGCAAAAAGTGAAACAAAAAATGGCAGAAGCACTAAAAGGCATCAAAATCAATGAGTTCAAAACTGTATTGAATAGTAGGGAAAAACCTCTAGATAGGAGTATTACATCAAATGGAGAGCACTTTGAAAGTGACTGAAGTTTAAACATGTGAGAATAAATACACAATTTTTAATAAACACATTTCATATTTTGGGGGTCTCTCCTCATACCCATGCTAGTATGTTCTTCAAGGAAAAAGAATGTCCTGATCTGTCCGTATGATCACACTTGCACATGGGGAAGTTCCAGAACACATATGTGCCAAAGCCTTGGTAGAATGAAATTGCTCTTCTGTTCCTTTCCAACCTCTTGTTTATCTGAAATATTCTTTATTTAACAAGAGAGACAGATATGACACAGGGCCACAAACATACATAGTTTTGAGCTCAAACTTTCTAAATTTTTTGTGTTAAGCATAACTCGACTATTTAGGCACATGTTGAGCTCAAACTTTCTAAATTTTTTGTGTTAAGCATAACTCAACTATTTAGGCACATGTAGATATAATAGGATTTCCTGATTTTGATGGTGGGGCAATTGGTGGTTAGAACTAAAAAAAAGAGTAAATACTAGAAACTCATAAAAATTCTGGAACACTAAACCACTCTCACAAAATAACATTGAGCTGAGGTATGTGTAAATAAGTCAGGATTTAGAAATCAAGAGGGAAAACGTCTTGGATAGGTTATGTTTGGTCTACTAAAACCAAAATATTTTTAAATATACTTAAAAAAATACTTCTGGGGTGTGTTTACTAAATGCAATACATGGCCATAGGGTTCTTATTGCTGAGGGTTTTCAGAAAGAGGAAAAAGTGAACTCTGTTCTTCACATCACATGGCCAGCAACAAAAGAGCAAAACAGAAATACTAGCAGGGGCTAGAAATAACCTTAACAATCCAAGCAATTGAATTTGTTGTTTGAATCACACAAAACAAAACAACATAAATGTGTCCCTCCAAAGCCAGAAAATGAGCCCTTTACAAGAAGTGGCTCACTCATACCTATAGTCCCAGCATTCAGCACCTGCATGTAGAGAATGAATAAAATACTGAATGAATTAGTGAGCATGTGAATGAATCAGTGAATGAAGACTGCAAGAGGTATTATTCAAAACAATTTTATGTAAAGCATGCCTTCTGTGTCTCAATTATGCATTATAATGTTCAGTTACTAATATCTGGGCATGCACAGAATTTTCTTACGTGAAAGGAAAAACATAAATTATCATCAGAAATTAGGTTCAGCCCTGGCTAGTGTAGCTCAGTGGATTGAGCACGGCCTGTGAACCAAACAGCCCTGGTTCGATTCCCAGTCAGGGCACATGCCTGGGTTGCAGGCCAGTTCCCAATGGGGGCCACATGACAGGCAACCACATATCGATGTTTCTCTCCCTCTCTTTCTCCTTCCCTTCCCCTCTCTCTAAAAATAAATAAATAATTAAAAAAAGAAAAAGAAATTAGGTTCAGAGCCTGCGCAGTAAAGAAGACCTTAGACCATCCACCAAGGAGCTTCCTTCTTTACCTCCTTGCTGGATTCCTGGAACCCTTCCTTTGTTGCTCAAGGCCAAATTAAATTATCGGCATTTTTATTTCCCTATCTATACAGCAAAGTTATAAGAGATCAGCTGCCATAATGTACAAATTCTTGTACATTTTCATTATCATCCTTACTCTCACATGAAATAAACTTCAAGACCTTGACTATCTGTTGCTACTACTCCAACATTTAACCTTTGCACCTGCCAGTTAACCCCCTTAATAGTCTGTAAAATTGCTACATTCCTGAGTAAAGACCCAGAAAGTCCAATGACAGGTACTTTCAGTAAATTCTTCCTTCTACAAGTTTAATATGTTTCCATCATTCAGAGCTCACTCCAAGTGCCCTGACTCCCGCAACACTGTCAGGCTGGGGACACATTCCGTGCTACATTATTACTTATTGCTCATTATCATTTGTATCAGTATTTTAGCTGCCATTAAATTGTAAGTTTCTTACAAACCCATAGATACAGAAAACATTTGGCGGTTGTC
>PVKM010009083.1:0-37117 GCA_004027735.1 Carollia perspicillata | reverse complement strand
TGGTATTTTTCAGAATCCCTTGTGTTCGTTCTCAAATTGCCTCAAGTTAGTTATAAGATTCTCATATAAAGTGAATTTGTATAATTCTAAATAAAAGAAACAAAACCCAAATATGCAGATCACATGCCTTTGAAGATAGGGTATGATTTACTAAATAAAATAAATGGGCAGTGAAAAGCCTAGAGTGTTGGCTATTTCCCTTTGGAAGGATTAATTCTTAAATGGCTCGTATGTCTCTATATATTATTATGATGACTCTTAATATATATTATTATATATTATTAATAACTCTTTATACGAGTTATTATTATAACTCTTGCCTTTGAACGAACAAAACAGGCTATTTAGGCCAAGCTGTAATGCTTATTTCATCCCCATAAGGATTCAACTAACCTTTGCTTGAGTGCTAACAGGAAACTCAAGATTTCCACATCAGAGTATAGAAAGTCCTCTCTCACAGCTGACACTGATGGCTCTTGTCCTCTGTCTGGAACTTCCCGAGGTGAGCCTGGACTGCAGAGCAACATTCTGCTCTTCATTTTTCCTTTCGCCTTTACTTCATCAGTAGCCATTCAGATAGGGATCGGAGGGTAGTATCTGAGAGAAAAGATGATAATATAAACTTCTGTGACCCTGTTGTAAGCATTTTTCATGTCCAGCATTTATCCTATAAATCCTCACAACTCTATCAGCTGGAAAATGCTGTTATACCCATTATACAAATGAGAAGTAAAAACACTGAGAAACTTGTCCTAGGTCACTGAGTTAGCTGGCAGTGGAGCCAGAATCGAAACCCCCATCATCTGGCCCTAGCGTCAAAATCCGTAACCACCATGACATACTGCCCTTCTGAGGCAGACTTTTAGGGCTCCTCTACGTTTGCTCAACTAAGGCCCCGCTCAATGACTTCACTTCACAACAGCGAAGGCCACTTGTGATGGTCATTTTGCACTTAACTTCAAAAACGCTCAAGCCATCCCTTTTCAGGACAGAGGAAATTTATGAGGCAGCTTCTAGTCTCCATGCTAGAAATAGATGAAATTCTATTAATCTCCCCTTCACTAATTTGATCCGGTGTGTTCCTTTCAGGGAGGACACCAGTTTGTCATCGTTCGGAAAGGCCTTGTGCTCACACTATATTGCTTTCATTATTATTGTATTACAGGGTTTCAGAAACTTGCATTAGGATCACAGGCATCACTGCCAGAAAAATTTATAGCAGGCTGCTGTCCCCACATTTTTATGGCTTGGCTGGTCCCACAGTTTCTTGTAAAAAAATCTTAACACTTATTCCTTGACTTCAGTTTAAAAATACAATTTGTTCTCTCTCTATCTATAAGAACTACTTGGATGCTGAGGTAACTAAAGCAATTTTTGGTTCTTTGTGTTTTGATGTCTTCCACACAAATTTGGGTATATTCTTAATAGGAATATTTTCTAGGTTAGTCAATAGCAATTAGGCATTACCCTTAATTTGCTGGCACTTTCTCATTGCATCTTTAAAAATGAATTTTGAGGGCATGCGATGTCGCCTCAAATAAAACTCAAGTTGTAATGTGAATCCTTGTAATGTAACTCTTAATTAGCTTTGAGAAAAGGCAAAGCTTACTCATTTACTATGCTAAGGAGGACATCTAATATTTTAAAAGGATGAAGATGATTATTAATTATATGCTTGGGATTTTATTTTAGGCAAGGTATGTATAAGGTAATTATCCTAAGCAAAAAAACAAACAAGCAAGCAAAATATAACCGAAGACATTTAGATAGAAACAGGCTGACAGTAACCAGAGAGGAGGGAATTTCAGGGAAAAAGGGAAGGGATTACAGGAACAAGTATAAAGGACACATGGACAAAAACTGAGGGGGGTGGAAATGGGAGGGAGGTGGAGAGCACTGGGGGTGTGGACTGGGATGGGAGTAAAAGACAGAAAACTGTACTTGAACAACAATTAAAATAAAATTTAAAAAATTAATGTCCAACTTATTAAGGATGGAAATAACCAGGTTCCATTCATATGCCACTCAGAATAATGTGATTTATTGTTTTTTCCCATTAAAAGGTATCAACAACTTCATATGATAATTATGTTTTAAAGTCATGCACAGTACATCTCACTATCCTGGATTTCCCAGAATACAGACAGTCTGCACTGGGTCGTGTGCTCAGTTCTTACATACCACAGGGTCTGCTTTGAGTCTATGGTGTTCTGTGATCTGTGTATTCTGATCTACTAGTCTCATGCCAGGGAATTTTGGACAAACTTGTGGAGGTAGGAAGACAACTTTTCTGTATGTTTTTTTAATAGTCAAATCTAGAGGATTTACACTTGGGGCTTGGTTAAAGCGAGATCGTGTGTTTCATATAATGTTTGAATATTTTCAATTGAGAATTTATTCATGAATGCTATATGATATTAAAACTGAATAAAATAATAAAAAGAAAATGTGCTAAGCCAGACAAATGCTTGGACCAAGCTCTGATGAAACAAGAGTATTGTCATATGTCAATGGGAAAGATTATGGTCTGTCCTCTTAAAATTGGGTATCATAGGCTAACTACAACCATTTTGACTTCTTGCTGACTCTACCATCTTACTATCCTCTATGTATTCACTCACATTTAGAAATTACTTATCAATATCTCTAACTTTGTGACACCTTATTTGATCGTTCCTCTCCCAAAATAAAGCTTCTGGCACTCCCTTGCTGGTAAGCCTCCCTTCCTCCCATCAGAGCCCGTCTATTCTCTTTTATGTGCTGTTCACCCTGGCTCCCTGGTTAACTGGCTTCTTATTGGGTCTGACAACTGGGGACCACAGGTAGGAGATTAGGAGACAGAAAGATAGAACAATCGTATTTCTTCATCTGACTTCTCCTTTTCTCAGCTACGCTTTTGGCAGTGGCCATATGCCACTCTGACTGCAGCTCTAGTAGATACAGGGGTGGGGGAATGGGGGCCCTCCTCTGCGTCTTCTGCTCTCACTGTGGTCTTTGCAAACATTATTCTTTCCCCTTATTCAGACGCAGATCTGTTAACAGGTTACTACTGTTATTGCTGGTTGCCTCAACATTCCTTATCAGTTTCTTAAACAAGCTCTGGTTTCTTCCATTAAAATCTTTTTGTTAAACTTGTGAAATAAATTTATATACTTTCGAGGGGACCTTAACCAATACACTCCCTCTTTATACCCACTGTACTGAGTTTCATAATAGCTTTTATCCCAACTTCTATCAGTGTGGTTATATCTGAGTATGCTTTCCTCATAAATACACATCTACTGCATCTTGGTTCACATATAAAATATACTCAGACTTTCATCATTTCATGCTGTGTCTGTGACTGCCTCTCTAGGACACACTGATATCTCCTGCTTGGATTACTATGACTTCTCCTAATCGGTTCTCCTCATTCTGTTACCAGGTAAGATAGTCTGTTCTGAACACTGGGGACCCTCCCCCATCAGCCAAGATGGAAGCAGCGGAAGGTTCTTACACTAAGTTGGGGAGAAGCTAACAAGACAATTGGAGAGGAAAACAGCCTTTCTCTCCCATTACCAGATTGGGGTGGGGCCAGAGGAAGGCAGGCACCTGCACCATAGAAGTCAAAATGCTACACGGTGAGGTGCTAGAGCAAAGAGGCTTGTCAGTCTAGCCTGGTAAAAGAAGAGATTATTTGGGAGGTGGACCCATCCAAAGCATGAGAAAATTTGGGAAATTGATTGGTCATTTGGAGAAAGCACCTGGCTGTCCCATACCCAAGCTAATATAATTCAGAGAAACAAAGAAAGCTCTCTGGTTCATGGCTTGCTGCCTGGTAACCTTCACTGGTGCAGTGCACCAGCCCGCTCTCTGCATGGACCACGTGGCCTGAGCAGCTGCATGGCCAATGGCCTCCAGGTGGGAGCTTCTCTTGCTCTGTTGCCCACTTGTTGATGCATTTGTACTCTTTCCTAGGAACATGTGACCTTGTGCCCCTAGAAGCTGCATGTTCCATGAACACATGAGCTCCATTTGCAGGCTTCGGGGGGGAGCCTCAAATGGACAACAGCTGGGAACAAGCTAAGCTACCTGATGACTGCTTAACAGCCTCCTGTAAGTTTCAAAGGACTGTACTTTAAACAGGAACAGGAACTCAGGACACTGCCTTTTGTCTTGGTTTGTAGAGAAGATGAGCTTTGAGACGGAAGTCCACCACTCTCCCAGACTGTGCAGCATCTGAATAAAACCTCTTTCCTGTTACACCAGCATCTGCTTCACAAGTTTGGTTTTGTGGTGATAAGCAGCCAAACCTCCCTGTTTTTGTTCAGTAATAATTATATTAATGCTCCATTGCAATCTAGTCTCAGTGTAGTGTTCAGAATCATCCTTTGAAAACGTAGGTCAGATTGTATCTCTCCTTCTCAAAATCTTCCAGGGACTTCTTATTGCATCAAGTATAAAGTCAAACTTCCTTATCGTGGTTGGCCTAATGGTCATATAATATCTACACACAACCACCTCTTTGATCTAACTTTCTTCTACTAACTCCATGTTATGCCTCGGCCTTAGTAACCACCTGCTGTCCTCACATCCTGAGCACTTGACCACCAGAGAACTTTCCTTTAGCTGGGGCACTGTCCCCAGATATCTGTACTGCCACTCTCTCCTGTGCTTTGGGCCCCTGCTTACTGAGATGGCCACCCTGTTTCACAAGTCTCTACATGATATTGCTTTACTTTTTCTTTCTGACTCTTAGCAGCTAGCCCACTTACTTTATTAGTTTATTTTATTCTCTTTGTACTCTAATGTAAATTCTATTACAGCAAAGATGCTTGGCATTTTAATCACTGCTTTCCCAGTGTGTATTTAACCATCTCAGAGTTTAATAATATATACACAAGTGCAGATCTTTTTATGTGATACATATATGATGATAGAGAACAGAGATAATGGTTATATAAATTTTTAACTTAAAAATAAAGTATTTGTGTGTTTTATCCAGGCACTCTGAATGTAATATATATTTATGTTATTTGTATGAGTGGTTCTTTGAGTTTGGATATTAGTTATGTGTGTGTTCTCCAAATTAAAGTGACTAATATGAATAATCACTTGTTAATAACCTCAAAACTTTCAGTGATTATAAAAAATCATACCAATTAATTTATAAATGGTGACACTATGAAGTAGGGTTGGACAGTTACTTTTTGAGTAGGTCCAAGATGGAAGAGGCCATCAAAAACTCCAAGAAGAGGGATGGTGAGTTCACAGGAGTGGCCCACTACTCCTGAAGGACCTGGGGTCCCCTTTCCACCAGAGTGAGGCAGAGTTGGCTGCTGCCCTCGGTGATAAGGGAAGCCTCATGAGTAATGTGGCTGAGATTTAGGTTCAGGTGGCCAAGGCAGAGGGTGGTCATGCAGTCACCAAGAATCAGCTGGAGAAATAGATATTGATATGCATCAACCTGGAGAACTGCTGTCAGGGCCTGTAGGAGGAGCTCAGCTTCCACACAATCTTTGAGGAGGTGTGGGAGACAAGCCTGTGGCAGGATGGCACTTGTTGAAGTCGTTCTCCTGCCATGGGCAAGTGTATGACTAGAAGATGGCACAGGCACTAGAGGAGTTGTGCAGCCCGCCTGATGAGAAATGCAGCTCTACAGGCTGGAGCTGGAGCTGGAGCAGGCCTAGGAGGCCAAGCTGGACAGTGCCAAGCTGAGCTCTGACCTGAATGACAAGGCCTCTAGTGCTGGCCGTGAGGAGCTGAAGGAGGCAGGCATACGGTCGAGTCCCTCAACTACCATCTCTCCGGCCTCCAGAAGCAGGCTGGCACAGCTGAGGACTGGATTCAAGAGTTAGAGGAGGCCATGGCCGGGGGAGTGTGACAGGTTCCTGACGGAAATGTGGGACGTGATGCAGCAACAGTTGGCCAAATACCAGGAGCTGCTGGACATCAAGCTGGCTCTAGACATGGAGATCAGTGCCTATCACAAGCTGCTGGAGTGTGAGGAGGAGAGTCTCAAGCTGTCCCCCAGCGTGTCTCCACCAGTCACCATCTCACAGGCCACCTGGAGCAACAGTAGCAATGTCTCCACGGCGGGGTGCTTAGGCCACAGCAAGTGGAGGCAGCTGGTGGTGGAGGAGCAATTGGGTACAGACACAAGCTTGGCATCAGCTTGGGCTGTGACAGCAACAGCTTCCACCTGGCCTAGCAGACCTCAGCCTCAGGCAGCATTGCCCATTTTCTAATTGAATAGTTTGTTCTTTTGTGTTGAACTTTGAGAATTCTTTAAGTATTCTAGATACTAGTCTTTTGTTCCATATGTGGTATATTAGATAAGGCTGCCAAACAAAACACCACACGCTGAGTGGCTTAAGCAACTAGTTTATTTTCTGATGGTTCTGGAGGCTGAGAAGGTCAAGATCAAGGTGCCAGCAGGACTGGTGTCTGGGGAGAACACTCCCCTTAGTTACAGATGGCTGCCTTCTCACTGTTTCCTCACAGGCCAGGGAGACAGTGAGCACTCTGGTGTCTCTTTTTATAAGGACACTGATGCTTTGGACCAGGGTTCCACCTGTTTGACCTCATTCGATTTTAATTATTTCTTTAGATGTCCCATCTCCAAATACAACTACACTGGGGTATTAGGGTTTCAATGTGTGGATTTTGAGGAAATAAAATATTCATCCCATAACATGCAGCTTGTAAATAGTTCCACACATTGTGCATATCCTCTTAACAAAGTCTTCCGGAAACTGAATCTTAAAAATTTTGATGAAGTCCAATTTACCAAAATTTCCTTTGTGAATCATGATTTTAGGGGGTAATATCCAACACCTCTTTGCCTACCTCGGGATCTAGATAATTTTCTGTTTTTATTTTTCCTGAAAGTTTTATAGTTTTACATTTTACATTTAAAGCAATTATTTATTTTTAGTTAAATTTTGTATAAGTTATGAGACATAAAGTTACCTTTATTTGCCTAGATATCCAATTCTTTGGCAACATTTGCTGAAAGGTGATCTTTCCATTGAGTTTTTTTGGCATACCTGTTAAAAATTAGTTAAGCACATTCATGGGGGTCTATTTCTATTTCAGTGAAGGATATTCGTGTGGGTTCTCTATTCTGTTCCATTGATCTAAGTATCTGTCCTGCCACACAATTTGGTTTCTGTAGCTAAATATAAAGTCTTAAAATCTACCTAATTATTAACCCTTTATTCATTTTTAAAGATGGTTTAGCTGTTCTTTTCTTGACTTCAGGTTTTTTTTATTTTTCAATTACAGTTGACATTCAAAATTATATTATTTTCAGGTGTACAACCCAGTAATTATACATTATATAACTAAGTGATCACCCCAATAAATCTAGCATCCATCTGACTCCATACATAGTTGTTAGAATATTATTAAGTATGCTATACTTTACATCCCTGTGACTAGTCTGTAAGTAAAAATCTGACCTTCTTAATCCCTCCACCTTTTCCACCCGTATTCCAACACCCTCCTATCTGCAAACAAAATATTCTCTGTGTCTATTAATCTGTTTCTGTTCTGCTATTTATTTATTTTGTTTTTCAGATTCCACATATAAGTTGAATCGTTTGGCATTTGTCTTCCTCTTTCTGGCTTATTTCACTCAGTAGGTCCATCTACGTTGGTCCTACTCTTTAGGTCCATCTACGCTGTGGCAGATGGCAAGATTTCATTCTTTTTTGTTGCTGAGTCACAATTCATTATAAATACATCCTACTTCATGTATCTATTGATGGACACTTAGGCTGCTTTCATATCTTGGCTATTATAAATAATGTTGTAATGAACATATGGATGCATGGGTCCTTTTGATTTAGTGTTTTGGCTTTCTTCAGATAAGTACCAAGAAGCTGCATCACTGGATCCTTTGTGTTTTGCTATACTTTACATCTCTGTTTTCTGATGTGCAGTGGGTCCCTTGTAGCAACATCTGTAAGGTCCTGTTTTGTTATCCATTCCACCACCCTATGCCTTTTGATTGGAACTTTAATGGAGTTAAATTACTTTAAAATCATTTGCAGTTAAAGTGATTATTGATAAATAAGTATTATTGCCATTTTATTATTCATATCATTAATTTACCCCCTTCTTCTACTTACATAAGACCCTTTAACATTTCTTGTAATACTGATTTGACAGCAATGAACTTTTAGCTGTTTATTATCTGGAAGTTCTTTAACTGGCTTTTTATTCTACATGATAGCTTTCTGGGTAGATTAATCTTGGTTGTAGGTCCTTGGTTTTCATCACTTTTAATATTTCTTTCCAAACCCTCTGGCCTGCAAATTTTCTGCTGAGAAACCAGCTGACAATCTTATGGGACTTCCCTCATAGGTAACTAAGTGCTTTTCTCTTGCTGCTTTTAAGATTCTCTCTTTGTCTTTAACTTTTGACATTTTAATTATGATGTGTCTTGGTGTGAACCTCTTTGTGTTCATCATATTCGGGATTCTCTGAACTTCCTGGATTAGTATGTCCATTTCCTTCTATAGATTAAGGCAGTTTTCCATCATTATTTTTTCACATATGTTTTTAACTCCTTGCTCTCTCTTCTCCTTTTGGTACACCCATGATGCAAATGTTGGTTCATTTGAAATTGTCTCGGAGGCCTCTTTTAATATCCTCATTTTTTTTGTTCTTTTGATTAGGTGTTTTCTATTCCTTTATCTTCCAAATCTCTTATTAGATCCTCAGCTTCATCTACTCCACTATTAATTTTCTGTTATGTATTCTTAATTTTAGTTGTGCTCTTCTGACCATTCTTTCTATGTTTTCTATTTCTGTTGCCTATCTCTTTGTTGAAATTCTCACTAAATTCTTTCCCTAAGTTCATTGAGCATCCTTACAGCCACTGTTCTATACTCTGAATCTCGTAGATGCTTGTATATATTTTGTTTGGTTCTCTTTCTCAAGTTTTATTCTGTTGTTTCGTTTGGGACATGTTTAATTTTCCTTCATTTGACTGCCTCTTTATGTCTGTTTCTAATGTATTAGAGTTGTTACATCTCCAGAGCTTAGTAGAATGGTGGCCTTATGTAGTAGGTGTCCTATAGAGTCCAGTGGCACAGCCTCCCTGATCACCTGAGGTGGACATTACCAGTGTGCCCTCCATGTTGGCTATGTATATCCTCCTACTGTAGTTGAGCCTTGATTGCTATTGACATGTCAGTGGAGGAATTTACCCCAAGGCTGATCAGCTGCAAGACTGGTTGCTACCACTGTGGAGGACCAGCTATGCAGGAGCCCATTCCTCAAAGCAGGACTCATTTCATCAGGGTTCTGGGGCCTGCTGAGTCCACCCCTTTAGTGTGCCCTTATGGAGGAGGTTGGGTGGTGCTTTCACGTGGTCTGAAGCTGTTCTCCAAATGTTCTGGCTCTAGGGACTCCTGGGAGCTACAGGTCAAGGTCAGCTGCCACCTATGCTTTTACCCAGACCACCCCGCATTTGCTACAAAGTTATCTACAGATGACTGTAGATAACTGTAGATAACTTCTTTAGGGCCATTTACCAAGAGATACTCAGCATGCCAAGGCCAAATGCTGCCTAAATTATGAGAGGTTTTAGATAAGTCTGAAGCATGAGCCATGTCTGATCATTTGTATGAAAAAGCCACCGGAAAGGATTTGTGTAGGCCTTCAAGTTGGGTGGGGTCCCAGAGAGTAGGTTAGCAGCATTAGCTAGGTTGATGGACACAGATATGGCACCCACTTGTCAGCTCTATGTGGGAAGGGATCAGAGGAAATAATGACTTTTGCTAGCACTTTTGTCTGAGAGAAAGCTGCCCCTCCAGCTCTTGCCTGGATGCCAGCCAACTAAGATTTTTTTCCTGTATGTCCCTGTTGTGTAATGCTAGAACCCAGAGTGAGTGAGGTCAAGCAAGTCTTTGTGCAGGCCCTTGAAGAGGAATGCCTGGGACTCTAGAGGCCCATTGTTTCACTCAGCTACAATCCCTGTTTAGTTTTACAGATGGAAGTTATGGGGACTTCTCCTCCTAACACTGGAACTGTGGGCTAGGGTGAGGAGCCTGCTGTGGGCCTGAGATCCCTTGCTCCTTAGCAGTAACCTCCACAGACAGATATCCCTTCCCTTTATTCTCACTCGGGGTGTGGGCCCAGCCCATTGGCTTCTCCACCTATCCTATGAGTCTTGATGTGATTTCTTTACTTTTTCTTTGCCTTTCCATAATTATGAGCATAATCCTGTTTATTACTTCAAAATAAATCTTGCCAGAAAATTGATTAGGAATTGTGTTAAAACTATACATTTGGAGAATTGACATTTTAATTATGTTGAGCATTCCAATATATGAACATGGAAGTTTTATTTATTTAGGTCATTTTTGATGTTTTTCAACATTTCATAATTTTCAGCATAGGATTTCTGTGTATATTTCATTAACTGCATACCTAAGTATCTCATTTTCTTTGGAGCTGTTTTGATATTGTGTTCAATTTTTGTTTTTTCATGATTATTTTTAGTCCATAGAAATGCAATGGATTTTTGTGTGCTTCTTTATAACATTTATACTGAAAATAAACATAGCAAGTGCTTTTTTCTTATAATGACTATTTTCAACATAATTTTTTAAAAACTACTGTTTTATTTTTGAACATCTATTCACAGTAAAACTTTTAGAGAAATGTATGTGTATTTGAGATTGAGAAATAAATCTCAGAGTAGCCATGCTGTTTTGCACAAGGTATTTGCAAGCCTTCGTTGCTTGGTGTATAGTATTTAGTTAATACATTTCCCTTTTATTATTGTTGAATTTTTTCAGACCCATTGATATATGTATGCATTACAAGGTTCAATCTTCTATATTGTCAATACTTTCTATATTTTTAAGCAGAAATTTCTTCCTGAATCTGACAAGTCTTTTGAAGAAAAATAGCCATATTGCTAACTGGATTTAACTTGCAAAACAGGATGATGGTAAAAATATATTTCGGCTTTTGTTTTCTAAATCAGCTTTCTAAATTAAGTGACTAATGCTTGAGTTCTATTTCCAGTTTTCTGGTAACATATAACAAAAACATATAAAAGAAAATTAAATATACCCAATGAGTATGTCACCCTGTGATCGATGAGATGTTTTTGTTTTGTTGCATTGTTCTGCTTCTTAAATTTGTTTTTAGTTGATCAAGTTAGCATTATTTGAACTGCTTTCAAATGTGCTTAATACCTGCATATTAATAGAAAAAATAACAACTTAAATATAGAAAGCAATTTTATGAGGTGTTTTACAAATGAGGAGCAATCCCCTCCCCCCCAAAAAAAAAAACACGGAGGAGTAGGATGAACGAGAACATGTGAACAACAGAAAATCAATCCCAGGTGCTTTTTCTTGGAAGATAAATTTAAAGCTGGTTTTCTGAGATCTCCCTTTTCTCCCTGAACTTGAAAGATGAAATGATAAATTGGGTGGGAATTGCTTATATTCAATGACAATTTTTGGAAGTCAAGTAAAAAATAATATCATATACAGAATTTCCAGACTGTAGCGAATACTCATGGAACAAAAGACTTGTGAGTTTTGTTTATGTTGCTTTAATGGTTTAGCTTTCTTCTGCATCTGGATTTTGCATGTATATGGCATAATTACACAAGTGTTGAGGAATCCAAGAATAGCATAAATGTGGATAATAGAAGCATGACCCAAATGAGACTGTAGAGTCTCTAGATCCTTATAACTCAATCAATTTCATTAAAGGGTTTGCATAAATTATAAAGTAGCACTTTCACTCCCCTTCCTACTCCAGAATGAATTCTATTTACCAGTTTCCCTGCAAGGGTACAGAAGTTCACTCCTTCTGCTGCAGCAGAGATCGGCAATGTAGATTTCAACTACAATGGGACACTGGCCATGTAACCATACATTTGTCATAATCATTATATTTCCAAAACTTCTTTTCTAACTTTTAACATTTCTATTGAAATAAATCAATTTGCCAATGGTCTTAAAACACATTTATTCTTCCCTGTCTGTAATTGCATAGTATTGGTACTTATATTGGTCTATTGGTCACTCTTAACATGAAGTAATTTTTTTCATTAATTTTTGTGCAACAAAAACCAGAATGACAAAATGAGAGTGATATTCAGGAGGTTAGGCAGAGGTTGAGGGATGCAGGGTTCTGCAAAACCATTCTATATTTTAGTTCACACCACCAGATATGTAGATGAATTCCTGAGGGATGAAGTGTATTTTCATTGTTATTTTTCCAAAACTACTTTTCATTGCAGTTACTCTTTCTAATATGTTCTGCTCGAATGTTTCTAGTGACTGATGTTGCTCTTTAACATCAGCCTATTCCACTCTATTAGGTAAAGAGGATTACTCAAGTTATTCAGCTATTTTCTGTCCATTGGTCCTGGTCTGACCTCCAGAAAAACAGAACAAGTTTAATCATTAAATATGGAAGGGATTTGCTGTTGAGCGCATTGGGCGATTTCTTGTCCAGTACTATTCAAATTTTCTCCATATGGCAAGTTTCTGCACACTTAGTGATCATGGCTACTAGCCTATGGTTATGCTTGATTTTGCTAAGAGTTTCTTTCAGTTTATTAAATTATCATCCATTGTTCTGGTACCTACTAGGTGTCAGATATTGTATTTGATTCTGGGGAGCATTTTAACTTTTACATATTACTTTCTATGTTCTAAGATATATTCTAAATGCTTTACAAATATTAACACATTAAGTCCTTTTTACCAAATCTATGATTTGGGCACTATTATCATTCTCATTCCTATGTGAGGAAATCCAAGCACAAGGAGGTTAAGTAACTGGCCTTGGTCACGTTGCTAAGAAGTAGTAGAATCAGGTTTTGAATGAAGGTTATCCATCTCTGGAGTCCATCGAAGTGTGGTTTTTCTCATACACTGTGCTTCCTCTCATACAAAGATTTTTTAAATGAACATGGAAGTATGTAACCCTAGGACTTGTAGTGTAGAACTCACCCAGAGGAAGCTGTCATGGGAGAAGGAAAAAAAAGTGGGCCCTCAGAGTCTTGAGTGATCACCTGCATTAAGCTACATCTGAAGCAACTGCTCTAAATAAGCTAGTCTGCTGTTACTTCCAACTGAGTATATTCTTCCTAATATAATAAAACTTCAATAGTGAAAAAATGTCACATTTCTCTGTCTAGAAATGACATCACGAGAATTCTTGTGGTTACAATGCTATACTTGAGTACCATGGGACTGCATTGCCATTTTATTACATGTGATAGTGTTACTTTTAGGAATTATTAAAGTGCTCAGGACATTTTTCTTTGTGATTTGTTGCCAAATAAAATATACCTAATTCTTTCCCCATGTAATTGACTTTTAAAATCTAGATCTAAGATTATCTATGTTAAATTACATATTGGTCTGAGCATTCTGGGATAATGAGTTTATTACCTTAATTATATCTTACAACTACACAGCATAAGATTTTCACTACTAAATGTCACTTACATGAAATGCTATTAACATAAATGTAGTATATCCTGAACATGGATAGAATTTTCTTCTATATAAAATGCATACATAGCTTTTAAAATCAAGGGAGAACAATCTTGGAAGAATGGACTTTGGTTTGTTTCATACATTTGGGGAGATTCTGAACTGGACACAACTGTCAACATGTCACAGCCGCGGTCTCCGGGTAGAGGAGTAGCTTTTTCAGGATTGAGGAAGTTAAAGTTATTCATTGAAATGTATGTACAGTTTTTCTTCTAATGATGTGTAATCATGTGGGTTCATGTGGGCATTTTAATATATAAAATTCAGATACCACTTGCTTTATAGAATCGAAATATAAAGGAAATCACAAAATGGGGAAGTATTATGTGGTTTTTGTACTTCACAACTATAAAGCATGGATGAGTAAGACACAGCATTCCCAAGTTATGCATTTCTGATTTCAAAACTGAAGGCAACCCATGGAAAATGGATTATTAATAAAACTATACAATATATACGGCCCTGGCAATGTTGCTCAGGTGGTTAGAGCATCATCCTGATATACCAAGGTTGCAGGTTGGATCCCTAGGCAGGACACATACAAGAATCAACCAATGAATGCATAAATAAGTGGAACAACAAATTATTGTTTCTCTCTCTCTCTCCCTTCATCTCTCTAAAATAAAAACAAATATATACAATTTATAAAATTTTAACTTGTGAAATTTGATTGGTTTCAGATACGTATGTGTATGTTTGTAACATGACTATAAAATATTTAGCTTGTTTTTATGTATTAACCTAAACTTAAATTTTAATAACAGGAATATTTGTTGATTGTTTACCATGTGGTAAACTATTTCTGTGGTGATCGTATGGATCCTCAGGTAAACGCTGAAGGTGAGTATTATTATTATTCTGAGTCACAGATAAAGAAACTAAAAGCCTCACAGGAATCAGTGACTTATCCAAAGCCTTCACAGTAGTTCGCTGACAAACTGAAATTGCATTCAGCTGTCTGCCTTCAAAGCCCAGCCCCCCAGCCACTTTTGCTTCTTTTCTATTGTAATGAATGTTCTGCTGCACAGGAAGCTATACATCAATCTTCCTGTTCAGACATTGCTAAAACGCCTGTTAGTTCATGGCAGTGAGGGTCAGTTTATGATCTATAGAATAAGGGCAGTCTTTTTTAATGCAACCTGTACATCTGTCTTGGGCTAGATTTCCCTGAAGCAGATCCAGAGAGCAGGGCTTTATTAGGAAAGAGCTTGCAGGGAAGAGTGGTCAGGGAGTAGAAGCAGAATAGGGAGATGGAAGCACTAGTCCATCAGCATGGGTATAAATTCAATTGATCCTGGCCTCAGCTTAATCTTGCAGTGTAGCCCTGAAATATGAAATACACATTCAAGTGTATCCTGATGTGAGGCAAAGAAATAGGATTTTCATACTTTTTCACTAGTCATTTACCAGGGAAGGGCTGTCTGGGGAGACTGAAAGTCCCAGAGTCATGGACAGGTGCCAAACCGAGAGATAAATCATACAAAATGGGAGGGGTGGGCTAAAAGAGATACTGAAATGAGCAGATCTTAGTTCATTGGTTCAGGATCTCATCACTCCGACTTGTATTTTTCCTGCACGTTATCAATTTCACCTCTGACAGTGTTTTTCTATTCTGGAGAGAGAGAGACAGCAAGACAGAAAGGGAGAGAGAGACGATCTTAAAGATTTGTAATAGTGGAAATAAGTCAGAATCAACAATGACTGAAGTGAAATACTTGTTTAGATGTAGACATCAAAATACTGTCAAATTTCATTTGAATGTTTTTGTTGCAGCACCCACCTGTTTCGGAACATAAAAGTGTTACATTCAAAGTAACACACCAAACCCTTTTTCATATACTAAGATGGGGGCGGGTGTTCCATTCCACAAATGTTCCCCAACATTACTAGTAGGGTTCACATGAAGCCACCTGATTCTTCCCTGCTCCTCGACCAATATGACTACTTTCTCTGCTTGTTTGAGGTGCCAAGGAAGTGGAAGGTGGCTATTCTACATCATTAAAGCACAGGTTTCTGCTTCAGTCTTTGCTGTTGATTCTCGCTGCTCCCAGAGCATTATCTACTCACTGCCATTGATTGCTAAAACTGTGAACGGGCTCTATGCTGACCAATGATAAATTATCTCCAGGTCTACAGTTGGGCTCATTAGGGTGGAATTCCTATGAGGTATTGTTGGTCCAGGCCTGTCCTTTCCTCATAGTTCTCCCCTTTTCAGGAGATACAAATTTTCTTAGAGTAGACAGTATAAAAATTCTGTTTCCCTTAGGACTCCTCAGCCCAAGAAAATCAAAGGGTATCACTGAGACCTGTTTCTTTGCCTCTGAACTTTAAATGGTAGTTAAAATGGGCTCTTACCCTTGCTATATTACAAATTTACAATTCTGACAGTCTGTATTTTACTTCAAATCCAGTATCTGGCAACTTTTTAGATTATTATTAATAGTAAATGTTGATGTGTGCACATGTGTACTATGCAAACATACAACATGCACTGAGTATTGTTCATAATTATAATGTTTCGATATAGGAAGGTTCGTTTTCTTACATTGACTTTATAGATAGAAGAATTTAGTAACAAATAAAATTAGTAACTTTCCCAGTGTATTACCACAAATTGGGTGGCTTAAAGAACAGAAATATATTCTCTCACAGTATGGAAGCTAGAAATCTAAAATCCAGGTGTTGGTAGAGTTGGTATATTCTAAGGGTTCTGAGGAAAATGTCTATTCCAAGCTAGTGGTGATGATTTGTTATCCTGGGTCTTTCTTGGCTCATAGGTGCATCATTTCCATGTCTATCTCCATCTTTACATCGTCACCCTCCTTGTATCTCTGAGTCTTTAGGTGATCATCCTCTTACAGGGCATATTGAATTGGCAGTCCATCCTCCTACTTACATCTGCAATTACCTTGCTCCCAAATAGGGGCATAGTCTGAGGTACTGTGGGATTCAAATTTAATATGTTTTTGAAGGGTGATATTTTACCCGTAACATGCATCACTAGCAAAACAGAAATTCTAAATCAATTTAAGGTGACTCTAATTCCATGCTTTTTTTACTCTTGGAGTGCAAGAATGAGAATCCTGGTACATAAGGAAAAACTACAGAGTGAAAAACAAAAAACAAAAACAAAACAGAAGCAGATTTTCCTCCTACCTTTATTTTAGAAGAAAAGAAAAGGAGTACTTTTAGATTTTGTTACTCTCATAGCCACAGAGTGTTCATTGAGAAAAATTAGGGGATAGATGCTAGGTTTTAAATGAATAGTATAAAATATATGTGTGAATTTTAGGGCAAAGCAGACCATAGTGGTAGAAGCGGGTGGCATATAATTTGAGCAGACAGACTGTTTATCAACATGCAGTACTCCATAAACGGTGTTTCACTAATTTGGTTTGCTTGAAGCTTGAATGCATCTGAAGGAGAGAGTAAATCATAAGGACATTGCTTGAAGGTAAGAAACATGAGAGTAGATATATAATCTGAAAAAAAAAGAAGTAACAACTGGACAAAAATGGTTGTTCCTTAAGATACAACACTCATAATTGTAAAGTCATTTGCTTCACTAAAAAAAATTAAAAAAACATAAGGATCAGGTTAGTACATTTGCAAAGAAACATGCAGCATTTAGAGTGAAAGTTGATATAATTTAGGGAATTGGGGTCTTTACTTTATGAGAAACTGGGCTGTTGATTAAACTGCAAGATAGGAAAGTAGAATGACGGCCTATCCAATGGTGTAAAAGACATAGAATGTCTCCTCAACAGAGCAAAAAATATGTTGAATAAATCAGTGAAAGAATACTTCATTATGCATTTTCCTTTTAAATTACTAAGCCCACATAATGTTTTTACTAGTAAGGACTAAATAATACAGTGTGTTTCTCAATAAATTCTTTGTATATCATTAAAAGAATTATCAACCCAACTGGCTCTATGAAATCTTGGGGCAAAATTAAGCATTGAATGTAATAGGATCTACTTCTATACCTAAAATATTTATCATCACAGAATCTAAATCTTAATTTTAATTATTGTAAGTAGATAATTTGAGACCTATTTTATAATATTATAATAAAATATTTTGATTAGTTGATCTTGAATAATAAAATAACATTTCTTTAAGACATTAATCATATTTAAACCTTGTCCTATAATGGAAAGATTTTCATTGCAGATTAGGAAGGCAGAACTTTGTGAGAAAAATAAGAAATCACCCATTATCTTCAAATATTATGATCACACTTCATTTTGTTATGTGATACATATGTAATTAAATGTATAGAATAACATAATCTTAATCAACAATTAAAAATGTATTGATAATGTATTACACTACTATATGATACATTTAAATATTTCATTTGGATCCTGAATTGGAATTATGGCCCCATGGCCTCTTAAAATTGATGTGGTTATATTGATGCCAAAGTAATTACCCAAGCTGCCTGATGAAAAAGCTGGGAACTTTAAGTTTATCTAAATTCTTTCAAATGTGATTGCAAATTTGTATTACAAAAGTCTTAACACTCATGGAATGTTATTTGACAGGCTGTAGCACAAAAGCTTGACACCACACAACACCACCAATATCCGACTTAATTGTTAATATATCCATTCAGTTAAATTTAATACTTTACTGAAGGACAAATTTTTCAGGCTTGTGTCAGATCTAAAAGTACAGGAGTGTTAGCCAAGGTTATTTAACCATTCACCTGTTTCTCTACTTGGCCACACATTCAATCACCCAATGGAGAGAAGGAATCAAAGCTTTAAAGTTTCTATGAGGGAGACATTTAGCCAAATTAAGCATTTGACATTAAAAAAAGACTTTTTAGGTTGAAAAAAGAAAACTTTTCTTCACTGAAGAATGCTAGATAATATATCTAGTGGAATACTAGCATTACAAAAATAACTATTTTCCAGCCCTCCATGTAAAATAATCAGGCATGAATTATCAGTGTATGATAAAATTCTTGGTGAAAGGCTATTGCAGAGCAGGATTTCATAAAGTGCCAGATACAACTCCATAGACTGCATAACTAAGTATATTTACTCACTGGAAAAGGAAAAATACATTGGGGGAAACTGACAGTCATAATGTAACTTCCTGAACTACAGGACCAAACTTAACATCAGACATATTGGGGCAACTCGACAATATATGCCTTTCAATGTGATGAAACATGAAATACTGAGCATCAGCCTTGAAATATTTCCTATAATGTGTAATCTGAATCAAATAAAAGTTTTCAAATCTTACTTCCAGTTTGTAGGAGTCAAGAAATAAGAAGAAAAACTTAAACAATGTCAAAAATTAGATAAATTTAGAATATTGGAATTCTGTAAGACAAATGACCTACCTTATTTAAGAAAGACAGAGAGAGGAGAGTTATAATGTTCAAATGCAATGTGTATATCTAGATTGGATAGAAAAATAGAACGAGCAGGTGTAAAAGACATTTGACCAAGTAAGAGTCCATTGTATAAATGTGCCACAGCTTTTTATTCGAGAAATCTTACCCTTTGTGACAGAATGGGTATACCTGGAAAGCATTATGCTAAGTGAGATTAGCCAGTCAGAGAAAGGCAAATACCATATGACTTCATTCATATGTGAAATCTAATTAGCAAAATGAACTAATAAGCAAACTAGTGACACAATCATAGATAGAGAGCAGATGAACAGTTGTTAGGGGGCGAGGGGTGGAAGAACTGAGCAAAGAAGAAAAAAGTAAAAAGAACTAATTTAAAAATACATTTGGGGACTATTTGGGAAATCTAGACAGGATGTTAGGTAACACTATAGAGTTATTGTAATTTTCTTTGGTATGGTTTTAGAATTTAATTTATGTAAGAGTATGCTCTTATTTTTAGTAGACATATGCTGAAGAAGAGCCAGTGTGCCTGCCGTGTGCTTTCAAATGGTTCTGAGTAAAAGGATATATATGGAGAAAGAGATAAATAAAGCACATGCCGCAAAATATAAACAGTTATCGAATCAAGGTAAAGAGAAACGTACACTTATTGACATTGTTTCTGTACATTTGATAACTTAAAAAATAAAAAGTTAGGGCAAAAAGCTCTTCTTCTTATTAAAACTAAATTAACTCTAGATTTCGAATCCTTGATTCCTTTCAGGTGAAATACTTAACTGATCTGGGATCCTTCATGGACTAAAAGTTTCTTCCAGTAGTGGCTATATTATAATGATTATAATATATTTTCTATATTGATTGATTCAGTGATTATAATGAATTTGCTATAAATTTTGTGGTGTTTTGGCTAGAAAGTAAGTATTTTTATTAGGTGGAAGTTTTTTTGTTTGCTGAATTTTTAAAAAGGAAAGTTATATTTTCCACAACAAGAAAATAGCGCATTGCTTTACATATTTGTTTCCACTTAGGAAGCTCCTGGACTATTAAGTCTTGGCATTCTGGATTACTCTCACCTGCCATGTTGACTGCGAAGTTGAGTGCACGACTGCTGCACCATTAGCTAAAGTAGCTACCAGAAGTTCTGGGGGCCAATGGTCTATCCGTGCCATGAAGCTTTTCTGCTTTCTCTTCTGACAAAAACCTGGTATGCACACTATAAAATAGTTGCAATTTAAAAACTACACTTAACCATGATGCGAGATACTTGCTTTCTCTTCATGAGCTCTAAAATTGCCTTCCTCTTCTGGCTGAGGTAATAGAGGGACAACTGAGATAGGTCAAGCTTTGTTTCCCTTTAGCACCAGCAATGGGTTCTTCTGGGAGTAAAAAGATGAGTTTTTCTCCTTCTTTAACTAAAAATTACAGCATTTTTGTGCTCAAATTTGGCCAAGGAAGTGAGTATACCAGTGTCATTTTTTGGTGCCATTGCCTTCTACAGACACTATCATACTTATGTTTTGTACCAGTGTTGGCTGAACAATGTCCAAGAATGTGGTTAAATGTAGCTCTCTCCTGTCCATTGTGTTTTTAACATGACTAACACTCTCTATAAAGCCACAGTAGTTGCCAAAAATGAGGAGTCCATGTGATTACAGCCATTTGATAGTTACAAAGATGTGTGACAGAAAACGGGTCTGCAGTAACACTAGGCATGGAAAGGAGACTTCATTTGTGAAATGTTTAGTTAGAGCCATCAATATGCAAGTCACTCTGCCTCTTATTTTCCACAGTGAAACAATGACTAAAATTTGTTCTTGATCTCCAAACTTTTATTATTAAATAGGGGAGACAAAATTGAGCACAAATGGCTGAAAATAAGACAGTGCCTCAAAAGGGTCATATGAGTACTATCGGGATTTAGAAAGGGAAATAAAATGCATCTATGAACATCAAGAGAGCAAAGAGGTGGTGTTTTCACTCAGGTCTTGAGTGGCTCTGTGGTAACAGAGGCTGATGGATCCCAAATATAGACAAATATGTGTAGGAAAACCAATCAGGTGATCCTGTTCTCTGGTTATCACAAACAATATTTTGTGGACAAATTATAAAAGGCTGTAAATGCCTGGATAAAAAATTTGAATTTTATTCTTCACACAATGATTCTAAAAATGTGATTGAAAAATCACACTTTTATGCATCAGATTTCATGCCCTACTTGTTGAAAATATGGAATTCCTAAGAACTTCATGAGAGCTGTCAAATTTTGGTTTCAGGATGTAGGACCTGCATATAAGCATAAAATCATGTCTACTGACCTCTAGGACTAATGCACTTTGGATAACATTTTCTCTGGCACTGGGGTATGACTGAGATATTTTGAGTGGAGAAATGTATAATCATTGCTATATCTTATGTAGAATGATCTAGCTAAACTGACATTGTTGCTCAAGGATGTTGGGGCATTTAATAATCCCAGGACAAGTTACTCTCATGAAGGGAAGGTGTCCTTTGTGCAATGGAACCCTAGGCATCCTTATTGGCAGTAGTATAGAGATTATGCTGGTCCTCAATGTCTAGACTGCAGTAGGCCTTCTGAAACTTCATAGATTTCCAAGTCAAATTCAGAGACCTTGAGGAGAAAATGGACTATATCATAGTGTTAAATTTTCCTGAATTGAAATTCTGATCATGCCACTTATTAGTTGTATGAACTCATACAAATTGTTCATGTTATGAAGGACATGCAAATAGTAATTACTCATAGAATTGTAAAGATTGCAAAGGATAAAGCCTACAAAGTGTTTGAATAGGTTGAAATGATTGCTAAAAAAACATACAAATCAACCAGATTGTAGATTATAGTATTACTTTTTTTGGTGTACCTTTTGTCTATTATATATATTTTTACTTTTTAAAATATTGTATTTATTTATTTCTAGAGAGAGGGGAAGGGAGGGAGAAAGAGAGGGATAGAAACATCAATGTATGGTTGCCTCTCACACCCCGCACTGGGAACCTTGCCTGCAACCCAGGCATGTGCCCTGACTGGGAATCAAAGTGGTGACCCTTTGGTTCTCAGGCCCATGCTCAATTCACTGAGCCACACCAGCCAAGGCTATATTTTATATGTTCTCCTTAGTGGCAACCCATGTGTCTTGTTTTTTGTTGTTGTTGTTTGTTTATTACTATTTTAACACACAAAAAAATGTATTAACTGTTCCATAGGGTGAGAAAAGTGCATTGCAACATCTATGGGAAATTAAAAAGTAAATTTAATCAATAGTGAGAAATACAGTTGAACTTAAATAATTTGACACATAATATGTGCTATTAGTAAATAATAAAAAATTTACTGAAGAAGAGTCATAGTAATTTGGACAAAATTATAGACAAATATCATCATGTAAGGCAATCATTTTTGTGTGTAACCTAATGATGGTTGAGAAAGATAATACTTTAAAAATATAATTTTCTCTTCTTTTCCTCATATATTCCCCATTGTGGGAATGAATTAACTGACTTACTCACCTGTCATGTTTTAATGTCATCTATCATCCTTTTTAATGAATTTATACAAAATATTCTTATTAATGGGTATGAGATATTCAACAATTCATCTCATTCATACGCCTGCCAATTGATTTTAAAATGCTCTAAGGCAGGCAGAGCTCATGCCTGGTACAGGAGGGAGAAGTTCCTATCCTGGAAGATATCAGCAGTGGTAGAAACCAGGGGAAAGACCTACACAGTGCTAGTCAATTTTGCCATATTACAAATCTACCACGACTGTCATGGAGATTTTTCCACTCACATTATTGCTAAAATCATACATTTTTTATTACAATTAGAGTTTGAATATTTAAAATAGCTTCTGGCAAACTGTTATGTGGCCATGAAAGCTTTCTTGTTAACATAATTTAACAAACACCTTCTTTTCTCTCTTACAGTGCCCACCTACTATAGCTTTAACACTATGCTTTGCTTATTTAGTGTTCTATTTTCCTCTCTATTTGGAATCTGACACTTCTTTTCCTCTCTGCTCTGCCACTTCTTTTTTTTCATTCTTTAACAAATTTTATAATCAGTGGTCAGTTTCAGTTGTTATAACTTTCCAAGATCACCTTGTCAAAAATGATCTTTCTGAAAACTTGTGCCATTACAAATGATTTCATACCGTTTAGGACAAATTACCATACATATTGACTTACTGACATTCATGCCTGGTCACTTTTGCTAGAACATAAGATGCCTAAAGACAAGGGCAACTAAGTCTACTGCCCAGTCATCCCCAGTCCTTGCTCGACAGTTATTGAACAAATACTTTATAAACTCATGGGTTAATTAATGAATAAGACAAGAGATAGGTAATTTCCATGAGGACTAGGGCTATATTAGCTTATTGATGGCTATAACTTTAGCTTTCAGTACCTTCCTTGAAGGAGTGGCCAATAAATATTTTTTGAATTAAGGAACTCATGATGCCAAAAATATTAAAGTAGAGAAGAAAAATCTTTCTGGTAACTAATTTATTTTAATACACTTTTTTTAAAAGCACATTTTTAAAATAAAATAACCAATTGTTATATTTCCTTTAGTAAAACATTATCATTATTTTTTAATGTTTAACTTTCATTGTGTTCATTGGCTTTGTCTGTTCATGTTTACTTTGTCAGCAAATTTCATAGTTCCTGGAATATAGCAAAGATATTTTAAACACATGAAAGAATGAATAAATGAATAGAACTCTATGATCAACTAGTAAAATTACTTTAACATGTAATGATGGAATAATAATGTTATTAAAATGGAATAATATGTCAAGAATGTGTTAGTCTGCAAAAGTCTTGTTTTTATTTGTTTACTTAAAATATTTTTAAAGCAACAGATCATATATATAAATTGCTCTACTGAATTTGAATTTTGGCATGATGATTAAGGTATATTCCGAGCACTGGAATCACTGGGTCAAAAGGCAGTTCCATTTTGAATTTTTTGAGGAAATCCTGTACTGTTTTCCACAGTGGCTGCAACAGTCTGCATTCTTACCAACAGTGAACTAGGGTTCTCCATTCTTAACATCCTCACCAACACTGTTTGTTGATTTACTGATGATGGCCATTCTGACAGGTGTGAGATGATATCTTATTGTGGCCTTAATTTCCATCTCTCTGATGGCTAGTGATGTTAAGCATCTTTTCATATGTCTGTGGGCCATTTGTATGTCCTCCTTGGAGAAGTGTCTATTCAGGCAGGTCCTTTGCCCATTTGTTAACTGGATTTGTTTCTTCCTGGTGTTGAGTCTTGTAAGTTCTTTATATGGTTTGGAAATTAAACCTTTGTCCAGTGTATCATTGGCAAATATTTTCTCCTGTAGGATCAGTTCCCTTTTCATTCTGATGATGGTTTCTTCAACCACACAGAGGCTTTTTACTTTGAGGTCACCCATTTGTTTATTTTTTCCTTTATTTCCCTTGCCTTCGGAGATTTATCAGCAAAAATATAGCTACATGGGATATCTTAATTTTTCCTGCCTATGTTTTCCTCAAGGACTTTTATGGTATTGCAACTTATGTTTAAGTCTTTTATCCATTTTGAGCTTTTTCCGGTATATAGTGTAAGTTGGTTATCTAGTTTCATTTTTTTACCTATGCCAGTCCAGTTCTCCCAACACCATTTTGAAGGGGCTATTTTTACTGCATTCTATGTTCATGCCCCTTTGTTGAATATTAATTGACCATAGACCCAGGATTTATTTCTGGGCTTTATATTCTGTTTCATTGATCCATGTGTCTGTTCTTATGCCAGTACCAGACTGTTTTGATTACAGTGGCCTTGTAGGATAGTTTGATAACAGGTATTATGATCCCTACTACTTTCTTCTCCCTTCTCAAGATTGCTGAAACTATTTGGGGTGTTTTTTTGGCTTGGTATCAAATTTTAAAATATTTTTTCTAGAACTGTGAATTATGTCATTGATATTTTAATAGGCATTACATCAAATCTATAGTTTACTTTGGATAGTATAGACATTTAAATGATGTTAATTCTCCCAATCCATGAACACAATATATGCTCCCATTTATTTGTATCTTCCTCAATTTCTTTCTTCAGTGTTTTATAGTTTTCCAAGTACAAGTCTTTTACATCTTTAGTTAAATTCATTCCTAGGTATTTTATATTTCTTGTTGCTATAGTAAGTGGGATTTTTTTCCTAGTTTCACTTTCCTAGTTTTCACTTTCTGATAGTTCATTCTTGGTGTACAAAAATGTCATCAACTTCTGAATGTTGACTGTATTTCACTGTTTTGCCAAATTCACTTATTTTGTACAGTGGTTTTTTGATGGAGACTATAGGGTTTTCTATGTACACTCTCATGTCATCTGTGAATTTTAACAGTTTTACTTCCTCCTTTTAATTTAGATGGCTTCCTTTTCTTGTCTGATCACTGTGGCTAGAAATTCCAGTACTGTGTTGAATTAGAGTGGTACAAGCAAACACCCTTGACTTGTCCCTGATCTTAAGGGGAAAGCTTTTAGTTTTTTTGTTCATTGAGTATGATGTTGGCATTAGGTTTATTGTGTGTGGCCTTTATTATGTTGAGGTATGCTCCTTCTATTTCCACTTTGCTGAGTGTTCTATTTTTATCATAAAAGGGTGTCAGATTTTATCCAATGCTGTTTTCAGTATCTACTGATATAATCATCTTGTTTTTTTGTCCTTCATTTTGTTTATGTGATGTATTTCATTTATTGATTTGTGAATATTGTACCATTCTTGCATCACTTAGATGAATCCCATTTAATCATGATATATGATCTTTTGAATACATTGATGGATCCAGGCTGCCAATATTTTGAGGAAGATTTTAGCATCTATGGTCATCAGAGATATCGGCCTACAGTTTTCTTTTTTGTGTGTGCCTTTATCTGGTTTTGGAATTAGTATAATACAGCCTTGTAAGAAGGGTTTGGGAATCTTGCTTCTTCTTGAAGTTTTTGGAATATTTTGAGAAGGACAGGAATTATTCTTCTTTAAACATTTGGTAAAATTCATCTGTGAAGCCATCTGGTCCAGGGCTTTTGTGTGCCAGAATTTTTTTTTAATTACTACTTCATTTCCACTAGTTGTTATCAGTCTGTTTAGGCTTTCTGATTCTTGATTCAGTTTTGGAAGATTGTATGTTTTTAGACATTTATTCATCTTTGCCTATGTTGTTCAATATCTTGGCATATAGTTGTTCAGGATAATTTCTTACAATCCTTTGTATTTCTGTGGTATTGGTTGTAACTTCTGTTCTTTCATTTTTTATTTTATTTATTTGGGTTCTCTGGCTTTTTTGTTTTTAAAAGAAACGGACTTTATAGATCTTATCCTTCTTTCCCCTGTGGATATGCACTGAGCAGGTGGATCCCAAGCCCTGTCTCACTGATCTGCAGAGCCTAGAATCCTGCAGGCAGAGGTTGGGCACAACTGCCTGTGAGGGGACCTGCCTGGCTACAGTGAAGCTCAGGTATTCAGCTTCTGGCAATCGAGTTCCAAGCCTGCTGCTCTTGCAGGAGATTCAAACCTGAACTCTCCACTCTGTACGGCCCCCTGCTCACCAGCTGCACCAGATTGGGTCCCACAATCCCTGTGCCATGCCACTTTCTGTTCTTCCCGCACAGCACAGCTGGTCTCAGTGGGACCAAACAGCACTTTCATTCTGGTTTCTTTGTTGACAGAGCCACTGTGTATGCTAGCATGGTGTCCTTGCCTTGTCATACCTCAGCTCCCTCTTTTTTAAAAAGTCCCTATGTGGTACCCACTGTCCAGCACCAAGCCATGTGCCAGCTCTCCACACACTCCCCTTCATCAATAAGCCAAAAGTCTCTCTTGGTCAGGACTGTCCACAGCCTGCCAGTACCTCCAACAGTTTTAGGAAATACAGTATCTCTCTGGAGTTCTCTTGGTTGGCACTGAAGCTGTGGACATGCTGCTTGCTGTGTATGTGCAGCCTAAGTCTTTCAGACTTCATATATCCTTTCAAGTCTCCCCCAATTAAGGTTGAGGGTTTCCCTGTTTAGGACCATGGCCCCTGTTCTGGGAGGGGAGGGAGCCACTAAGCTGCATTTTCTGTCTGATTTCTACTCTGCGACAGGCACAATGCACAGGAGATTTCCCCCTTAACTTATAAAGTCTCTTATTGCATGGTACAAAGCATCCTCTGTATTCCTTGCTTCAAAAATTCAAATCAGCTGAGATTCCATTGATTGCTCAGGTCACTCATTGAAAGATGAGCAGAAAATCTGTACTGGGGGCATGAGCAACTGGTCTCAGCTTCCATCTGCTCAGCTTCCGTCTGCCTCTTCTACCTCCCCCATTACATTAATTATTTTTGTAAGTATTTCATTATACTTTCTGTATTTATATGTTATAGATACTTATGTTATATTAGAAATATGCTATTATGCATATATGCACTATTATAAAAGTTGTCATATACATTATATTATGAAATCGAACCAGGATCGTCTGGTTCACAGGCCCGTGCTCAATCCACTGAACTATGCCAGCCAGGGCTTCTCTTATATATGCTTTACGGTTTATTATTTTGCTGGGATAAAATATGCCCACAGGATTTTTTAATGTAAATACTTGTGTGACAACAACAATATCTCTTGATGTATTAGGAAATGCCTTTACTTTGTTTCATACTGGAATGACAGTTTTTCATGTTACAATGTTTTGGCTTGACAGTTACTTTTCCAAAGCATTGGAGAAATATCATTTCAATATCTTTTAGAATCCTTTAGCACTTTTGCTAATACACTTAATTATTTTATCGTAGAATGTTTTTATTTTTGTGGATTTAAAAATTATCTTTTCTTAATTCATTTTGTTGTGTAGTTTACTGTGCTGTGTCTACGTGTGCACTTATTTTTATCTAGCTCTGTGCTAAGAATCCCAAATTAAAATCTTAGCCATTTACTCAGATGACTCTTTCTACAGAAACTATTTGAAGGTATGTGATGGATATGCTCACAGGGACAACAGTGTGTGAGTGCTGGGGGAGGAGGGTATAAGGGACTGATAGTAATGGAAAAATATAATAAAGATTAAAAAAATAAAAAACAAACTATTACTCCATGGTGAATCTTTTAGTATCTTGCACTTCAGTAACTTTACAAGAGACTGTGGCAATACTGCTGACACTTTATTAATTAAATACATTTTTATTCCCAAGATTTTTAGTTTTTTTCCATATCAACTGTTATTATATTTTTGCTAATTTTGTTAACAAATTTTGTTTAATTTTTTCCACCATTTTTCATGCCTTTTGCAAATATTCATATGAAATACTTTGCTACTTTCTTCATAAATGAATTGCATGTGAAATAAATTCACTTCATCTAGATGAAATGGAATAGATGGGATATCTTTCCCATATCGATGGGATGTCTTTCTTAGCCTTATTTTGCTCCATATGATGTATAATTTGACTTGACTAGCTGAATACAATTATTAATTGTATTAATTTATTAATTTTTCATAATTTATTCACTTATTTTTCTCCCTGACTCATTGTTTTGCTTACCCATCTCTTATGAGTTGCCTCCATGAGTTCTTTCTCAGAACCTTTGTCCAGAATTTGTAATGACCTCTGGTTCTGGTATCTCCAAAGTCATAACCTTGTACACTGCTCAGCAGCCATATTCTATTACTGGCTTATTGGAGTTGTTTGTTTTATTTTTATGCATGGCAATTTGGTTTGAGTTTTTATTTTTCTGTCTTATCTGTCCATGCATATTTGCAGCACAGGTGGTGAATCAAAACACGGACTCACTTTGCATTTTAACTGGGAGTCTTTGTGACCATTTAAATGTGCTTTTGAGTCATGATAGGACTTCATTGTCTCTTTTTGCTGCTACTGCTATGAATTCTCATTCATTTGCTCACTTTTATTTAGCATCACTGGGAAAAACTTTAACTGTCATAATGTTTTTTATAAGTTAAATTATTAACATAGAAAATTCATTTTCTGTAGATTTGGAATTATAGTTTATCAGATTATTTAGAATGTAGAGAGTAAAGTGAAGACATTTGATTTAAATATGATTTAGGGTACTACTTAAAGTAATAATAACTAAAGTATTATAGGCAGATATTACATTAAAATGTTAACAATTTACATAGAGGATAGAGTAATAGTGTGGAATTGTGTAGTATTGAGAAGAACATTGGGCTCTGGGTTAGGGGATGGAAATCTACTCCAACTTTTTTAGCAAATAGGTAAAAGAGGTTAAAAGAATTAGAATCTTTTCTGATTATTTGTTTTCTCATTTGTCAAATTCAAATATTGGGACACAGAACTTCTAAGATTTTTTTCCAGCTCTAATACACGATACTGACATTTTAATTGATGCTAGGCTTTTGCAGTGCTATTTAAAACATGCAAGTTATTTTAATCGGAGTGAAAGCATTTTTTATAGAGCTTTGAACTATAAAGGGAATAAATTCCAAATGAAACATTTGGATTTACAAAGAAAAATAACTGGCAATCATACACAGGTAGCAAACCAAATCATAACAAAAAAGAAAATAGCTGTAGTCACACAATAGTTCAATTTCTGAAAAACTCACATTTTCTTTTTTTTGGAAAAAAATATCTCTTCTGGGCAATAGAAAAGTACAAGATTCTGTTTTCAATCTTCGAGTTTGAAAATTACTTTAATCCACTGCTTACTTTCTATTTTGGCCTTGAACATAAAAATGAGTGCCTGGAATTCAAATCAGTAGAGTGATAGTACCAGCATATTTTATAAAGTCTTCACTTCAGTGCCTTTTTTTTTAATGACATAGAGAGAAGTGGACAAATGATGTACTGACTTCTGAAAAGGCAAGGGAAAACCATTCCAAAAATCAAGCTTTTGTGGACCCTGAGAAAAAAAGACACCTACTAAGAATGGTTCCTGGTAGCTAACTGGGCTGAAATTTAAAACCAGAGCTGAGCAACTCTTTCTACACAAGGACCTCTCATGCAAACATCACTTTAGGGAGAAACTTGCACTGCACTGCCTGCCTCCCCACTGAAATGCTTGCCTGTCCTATGTCCTTGCAGGCTCAGCAAGGCCCTGACTTTCTGCAATTCTATTTCAACCAATGGGGCAGAGGCTGTCCCTGTCTAATAAGATCAGGGCAACTATATCCCCATCAGCATCTTCACAGACCAGTCAGAGAGGCTTCATTCTGACCAGTCAGGACAGTGCCTTTTGGACCAGTCAGACTGCAAGGATTTGAAGTCCTCATTTGCATGAGGACAGAGGAATTGGGAATTGGGGTGGAGACTTATTCCACTTATATAAATCAGCTCCCCTCTGATCTTCCCTTTCCACTAAAGACAGGAGAGCTGGAACACTGCAGATGAAATAGCAAAGCTGTCTAGTGGATAGAAATGGAGAAGAGCAGGCAGCACAGAGCTGTCTAGCTGGAGAGGGGACACCTCACCTCAGGGTCTCCTGGCAGCAGCCATATTGTTCCACAGCCGTGCTGTCTCCTAACTAAGCTATTGAGCCGTTCTAACAGCTGTGCTGTAGCACAGTTGAGCTGTTTGTCCTCAATAAAGTTTTCTTCTTCACCAGACTCAGAGTTGAGGATTCTTGTTAGAGTTTAATTGACATCTATGACCATTGGTTGACACTTTTTACTATAGCAACAAAACATTTTACATGTTTAGGTAATTATACAGCGATAGTTACTATTCTTTGGTAATTTACTTGGCCCCAAGCATGTACAAAGTGCTTCATTTTATTTTATAACTGAAGCCTTGAAACAGACTTTCCTAATTTGTAGACATTATACTTTTAATGGATCAAGCAGGTAAAAATGTTGGCATCAGTTTAATTGTAGGCATGGATCAAGTGGAAATCCTGTTTCCATATCTTCAGTTCCTATCATAACGTGTAGCTCATCTTAGTTGTTTTTTTTTTGTTTGTTTTTTCTGAATTGCTATTAAAGAGAATGCTTAAACTCTCAGAATGCTATGTGGGTGGAGATTTTAAATGTTCACCAATCTAACAAAATATATTTGCATATAACAGAGCTTTCCTAAACTCCTTAAAAATCTTCTACAGGGTCTAGGGTTCCTGGGTTTGGGAATTCAAGCTATTTTATATATTTTTTAAAATTATTTTTGTATAAAATATAATTATTTATCACCTGCAGAAGTGCCTAAAGTTGAACCTTATCACAAAATAAATAATTTCTGCAGAAAATGTTCCTATTGATATGATAAACAGCTTCATATCACATCAGGTTTTCTGGCATATAAGTTTCTAGCCTATTTAACAAAAGCAAATTTTTCCCCAGAGATTCAGGGTTTTGAAGTTGCAGATGGAAGGTAGTACACCTGCATGATATTCCAAGTACAGAGAACTGGAGGGAGGAGAGGGGAATACTAAACTACATTTGAAAATCTATTTGTTGTATGCAGAAATATACTGTAACTGAACAACTTCTGAGGATAGTGAAGTATTTCACTGACATTGTCATGAACTTTCCATGCCCTCTTGAGGTACAACAAAATTGTAAAGATGACTGGTTGGGTGTACATAGTGAGATGGTTTGTGTCAGAAAATAGATTATTTTTATATATGAAGTTAACAACCTACGGGGAAATAGATCAAGGGCTTTCAATTCT
The DNA here is from genome assembly GCA_004027735.1 of Carollia perspicillata. Lineage (NCBI taxonomy): Eukaryota > Metazoa > Chordata > Mammalia > Chiroptera > Phyllostomidae > Carollia > Carollia perspicillata. The sequence continues at coordinate 5,537 of PVKM010009083.1, read as the reverse complement.
TCAGACAGACACTTAGCAATAGAATCAACAGAAACAAGAAAAATCAACAAGTGATTTGAAAAGGGTTTAAAAATTGATGAGCCACCATTAAAATGCTAGGTCATTCTGGGGAGTTTGGACCATTTTGTTGCTCATACATGAAGTCACATGAAAACAAATTTAAAAAGAGAAAGAGTCTTTTAAGAGAAAGAAAAGAGACATTTGCTAAGTAAATAGATGGGTTGAATAAATGAAAAAAAAGAACATAGTTGGCACATAAACTTGTTTAACATTGCAAGTTTGTTAAACATATATTGTATCTTGTACATAATGAAAAATATCTAACATGTATCTCTTTTATCTCTTTAAATTTTTCTGTGTATCATTTTAAATTTTATACCATGCAATGAGCATTAAAGAACTCTCTGTATTTCAAAGTCAATGATAAAACACGGAAAAGGAGAATTGTGCATATTTTTGAGGGGATGATGGATAGCATAATTCTTGAAACATAGAAAGATAGAACATAACAAACATTTCTAAATATGAAAATGATTTAAGATTTTATATCCTTCCAACAAGCAGTGTTATCCTTGTTTAGAAAAAAATAGGTAGTATATATAAAAATTATTTTGTGTCTGTATGTTTTATGATTCTATTAGTGCAGTGTTCTTTACCTTACTGTTACTAAGAAAACTGGCAGGAGTAGTGTGCTAAGGGCTTAGCAATATTAAATTCGGTGATGCCTCAGGCTGAGCACTTTTGCCAGTCATGACAGTGGATTTGATCAATGGTCTGGAGGTTAAGCCACGCGTTTCTGAGTCACGAAGCTCTGATGATGGAGCACTGGGTTGTGGTCAAATAGCAGTACTTGCCAGTTAGACAACCTCTAACAAATCACCTCATCTTCTGAATCTTATTGCTCTTTTGAAATAATGCCTAACTCACAGACTTGCACATGGAGCATTTTGTAAATTGGAAATAGTAGTAATAATAATAAAAGGCAATATGAGTAGTAGTATGTTGTTCCAACAGAGTAATAACCCAGTGGTTTAGAGTCTCTTTGTCTAGTTCAAATTTTGGTTTTTACCTAACAAGATTCTTACCTTAGACAACATACTTAGCCTCTTGTGTCCTCAGTTTATTAACTTGTAAAATAGAGACGATATCAGTAATACTACTCTTCCACAGAGCTGTTGTCTTCCAGGATCTGTTCTGGGGGCATTGTCCTGTCAGGTACAACCTCTCTAGGTCCTCTCACCCCTATGGTCATGGTGCCTTGGGTCAAAGCTTCCTCAAGCCTGGTCAGCTCTTTCTCCCACATCCCTAATTTCTGAGGTTTGCTCATCACCTAGAAGGCACCCCAGCACTGTTTCTTCTAGGTTCAATCTCTGGAGCAGCCAGGACTGATGGTTTTCTGGCTTGAATGTCTGTTACAGGCAGGAAGATTGGCTGATGGCAGGATTGAGAAAACTAAACTTAGATAAAATTTTTAGTAATTAATTTAAAGTGACAATTTTATTCACAATTGGACTGGCATTAGCATGTTAGAATTTCAGTACTGTGGTGCTGCCAAGGCTTCCTGGAGAAACTATGTGGTTCAGTAGTCCTTCTTCTCTAAGGCACAGACTGGCTCCACTCTGGGAAATCCACCCTGGGAAATCTTGGTGGTTTACAAAGTCCTCTGGATTTCTTTATATTATCAGGGGTATTCATAAACATATGTTAAACATGGACATATTTTGATAATATTTTGTTATAAAGTGTTACTGGGACCCAAATAAATTATTTCTCTTAAATTGTGCTGAAGAAAAAGTTATAGGCTTAGCTTACTTGTAGTGGGTAGGGCAGTGAGTGCCCTGTTGTGAAAGAGGCTGAATGTGTGGAAGATTCCAAATGAGGCCTTAGTTTGCACAAATGATGAGCTTCATGTATAGAAGTGTTAAAATCCTTGGCTGGTTCCCTATCAACTATGAAATCTTTTGAAGAACCTAACTGAGTATTGTATAAAATCCCGTAATAGAGGGGAAGTCCTTTTGGCTGGTTTGAAATCTCTTCAAAACCACTCATTCTATGTGGAAGACACCCTTTGATAAACAGAGTTGCTCTTGCCCTTTGGAGAAACAAGATTTGTCCTAACAATAAATGGCACATGCTGAGGTATGTGACTACCAGCATTTGAGGCTTTGGGGCCACAAATACTTTGAGGCTTTGTTTGTTAATATTCCTTTGTGTGTTTGACAGTCAGTAACATGAGTGCCCACTGATGCCTAGCTGCGATGAACAAGAACTAAAGAAAGTCAACGTCTCAAAGGAATGGTCCATCCCATGTTTATCTGCATCATACCCCCTAATCACAGATCCCCATGAAGAGTGATGTGTGGAGCTAGAAAGTCCTCAGGCTGCAGAAGACGCTTGCACGCCCTGGACTGGCTTTGTCGTATAGAAGGGGTCGAAAGGTCAGTTTGGAAAGCTCAGGGCATCGCTGAAGTTGTTTGCAGTCCCCAGCTTGGGAACTTTTCCTAGTCGGGGTTTTTGCCCTGCGCTTTGCAAGGTTTCACAAGAGGTGGACCGTTGTGATCTGAAACTTTTTATTTTTCAAACATTTGATTTAACTACCAGAAAGTTCCTTCCTTCTTAGGACGGGTCAGGACCAGGTCTCAGAGGTAACGCATTACTGCTCAGTAATACAAATCAAATCACCCAGTGCTGAAGGGCTTGTGTTATGAAAGGTACTGTAGTAACCAGAAAACCTCTTTTTTTTCACCTATTGTTTACAACTAATTTTCTAATTGACTGCATTGGATTGTTTCTTTTTGTACAGACTGATTTGGAGCAACATGTAGCAGTTAGTGCATATTTTATGCAAAAGAAGAATATGATATTAGTTGCTTTTAAGAAATTCTGGCATTGTACGTCCATTTTTGTAGCATTGTTATTGGACTTATTATTATAGACTAAGCTCCCATCATGCTTTTGTAAAAGTCAGTAAAATCAATTTTTATTAAAAAAATTATCAGTGGTAGTGACTTCCACTTGCCAGCAATGAAACAATGCAGACAAAGTGCTGACTCCTGTGGCAGGCTCGGACACGATGCTCCGTAACCTGACTTCCCAGGTGGGAAGGCCCCAGCACGCCTCCAGGGCCACCTAGGCTCTGGGTCTCAGGAGCAGTTCCCACGAGAACTCTCAGTAGGAGAATTTGGCTGCATACAGGGAGAATCACTGTGCCTGAAGTCAATTTGAATAACTTTTATCTATTTTTCTCTAAATTAGTTTTAATAAACTCCATCTTTTCTCATTTAAACTGATTTGTGCTTTCATTCATATTTGTCATATAATTTCAAATAGCTAGACTGTATCTTCTGTGCAGTTGATCAGGCTTTTAAAAAACAGGGAATTATCTTTTTATATCTAATATTATTTAGTAATGAGTAAAAACTGATCTTTAAGGCTTATACACTGCAAAGCAGTTAGTTCATAGGTAAATTTGAATATGAAACGGTAATCAGCCCTGGCTGGGCCTGTGAACCAAACAACCACAGTTTGATTCCCAGTCAGGGCACAAGCCTGGGTTGCAGGCCAGTTCCCAGCGGAGGACGCACGAGAGGCAATCATACATTGGTATTTCTCTCCCTCTCTCCTTCCCTTCCCCTCTAAAGATAAATAGATAAAATTTTTAACAAAACAAAAACAATGATCAAAACATATTTTAGAACTAATTTTGAGTAAGATTTTCAAGATTTATAAAAAGGTGATAAAAAAAGGTTTGCACACCATCATTTTTCCAGTGGGAGTGAAGAATTTGATGTTATTTGTCTAGATTCAGTAAGTTGCCTATCTCTTCTGTTGCCCATGTGTCTTCAGGTTTCTCAGCTTTTTTGTAAGTGATTTGAAGCACTCTTAACACACCTTACATTCACTAAATGGAAGCAAAAAAAAAAAAAGGGCAGATTTTCCAATAGTTCTAATTTCACCACCTTGCTTATAAAGGAGAAGTTTCCAAAGCCATAAGTCACCCTTTTTCTTTTTCATAAGATGATATTTTATATTATTAGAGTGTTTCACTATCCTAATTGTCTTCCTATTTATTTATATTCTGTTTATTTATGACACATTTTTCTGAGTTGTCAGTTTTCATATATTCCTGTCCTTTTCTATAAGTGAACGCACTGCTTCAAAATTGATGTAAAGTACATAAGTGACCTCAAATAAGTCAGAGAAGGCTTTGTGTAAATAATATTTTATGAAAAGTTACAATTTATTTAGCCTATATTTCAAAATAGCTATTCAAGCCATGAAGTGGAAAGTTATAAATAGAAAGAGGAGGAAAGCTATTATAATCTTAACTAATAATGCAGAATTTGGCCATGCATGAAGGCTTAAAGTCTTTGAACAAACTTGTACTTCTTGCAAAAAACTGAACTGTATTTGAAGTCATCCAGTCTCTTTTTCCATTTGAAGTCAATGGCAAATTATGACCTCATTTTCACAATTGAACTGGATATGTCATTATATTAGTGCTATATATTTCTTATTATAAAATAAGTTACTCTTTTTAATCTTACTTCCAACGTTAGGGCCACATTGTGTAGAAAATTATTTCGCTTTCAAAGGTCTTAATAACAGAGTCCTGTACCATGCTTAGTTCTACTAAACCATTGTAAATATCTAAAAAATGAGTGCTTTATAGAAAAAATTATGTTTAGCAATGTTCTAATATTTGTAAATACAAATGTTTAATGAAAAAATAATAAAAAAAATGTTTGGGTTGCTTAAGGTTCACTACAGTTTGATTTCATTCTCTAATTTCTTTTTAGAAAAAATAAAAAAGAATGTATGGTGTGGTCAAGGATTCAGGTATGCATTTCGTTATTTTATGATCAGATTGGCCACTCACAGCCTTGGTGAAGGGGTTACAGAATGACGAGGTGACTACTCAATCGCAGGTAGATGCATTTCTGGAAAAAGAAGTTATCATTTTTCCAAAGTTTTGAGATGATAAAGGGAACACTGCTAACACAATCCCTGAGTTTAGCTGAGTGAGGACAACCTTGTAACTGGAGGATTCAGCCAGTTTTGGGAATCCCAACCAGCTGATGGTAGACTAACATCTTACTGCTTAGTGGAAGGAACACGTATGCGAATTACTCAAGAGATGGGTAATAAGAAAACACAGGACAGATTCCTTTACCTGAATAAATGAAAGCGAGCATTGGGAAGTTTAAGAAATTTGATAAGTATACTTGAACTCCCAGAGTTATGGGTTATAGAGGAACATTCTAAATAAAATGAAGAGACAGATTAAGGTCACTTTAAGGTATGCATCCATGATTAAATGAATAATTGACTGAATCATCACAAAGTTTAGAGAGAAACCTATTGGATTTCAGACAATTGCATCATTACTTGATAATATAACTGACTATTCTAATTAATTATTGTCCTTTTAGTTTGTTTTATTTTTACTTTTTTGTTTGTTTTAATGGAAATATTCCGTTCATGCCAATAATTTTGTACTAATATATAAGAACCACTGGCTTCAACCTGAACACAGC
>PVKM010009082.1:0-37640 GCA_004027735.1 Carollia perspicillata | reverse complement strand
ACAGACAAATAGACAGAAGCATGTCTTATATATGTGGCGTTAATGACTACTCTTTTAATTTTTTGACATTGAAATAAAATATTTTGTATATTTGAAAACTGTAATATATGAATTCTTGTTAAGTAATTTACTTCAATCAGCCATTCATTACTTTATCTGCCAGTTCAATAAATTTTTCAAAATTGTTTAAAGGGGATGTGGAAGAGTTCACTGTCATGATCATTATCATATCAGTAGCCAACAGTAATGAAGCATTTTATGTGCTTTGTATTTTACTAGGTGCTCTATGTGCACTGTTTCTTAAATTCACAATAATCCTATGCAGTATGAACTATTATTATTTTCATTTTGAAGATGTGGAAAATAAACTGTGGAATGGATAAGCAGCTTCTGTAGAGCTTACAGCTAGTGAAAGGCAGGGCAGCACCTCCTCCCCTGAGCTGGCGTGATGGGAAGCCCACCGTTGCTCAGGAATCCAGGACTTGAAATGTAAGATAAAATAAAGTCTTATATGTGGTTAAAATGAGCCTTAGGCTCCCAGGGGTCTTAATAAAATTCCTCGTCAATAGCAGTTTGTCTTCAGAGGAGGGACATAAGAACAAAAATTAACATTCACAAAGCAGTTTCTCTGCACCAGGACCAGGCTGGGACTGTGATGTGATACAGTGATGCTCTCTGGTCTTGGTTATCCTGGCTGGGGAAATAAGGAGCAGAAGAGATTCATTCTTGGGGTTTAAGGAACTTTTGATAAAGTGAAAGTGATCAGGACGGATTTCCTAAATGGGACAAGCATTCCTTGCAAACACTCTGAGGTATTCCAATGTGAAATGTTGGATAAACCACCAATCCTCCAGTGTCACCTAAAAATTATTCAGGTCTAAACTCACAGATGCACCTGGGTGGCTGAAAGATCCTAGATCGGCTCCTGAAAATGTCCTGGTCTTCAAAGTCTTGGTATGCATCTGGTAGGTTTTAAGAGAATGTAGATGTTGGGGATCCCTTCTTGGCAACCCTGAATCAGAATCTTCGTGGGTGTTATCCTCCTTTTTAAGGGAAATTCTATTTTCAAGATTTTAATTTCCATACTATTAAATTCACAAGATTTTAATTTTAATACTATTAAATTTACAAATTTCCATACTATTAAATTTTAATTTCCATACTATTAAATTTACAAATCTTGGAAAATCTATTTTCAAGATTTTAATTTCCATACAATTCAATTTACAAGTTCTGTACATGTCGCTATACATGTTTGCATGTGCAAGCCCTATACGTATTTTCATGTGATGTTTCCCCTAAAATTAATTGCTCTGGCTCCTGCACCAAGCTGTCTTCTGCTCATCCTTCAAACCCTACAACACTTTTTACCTAGAGCCTTGCCTGACTTCCTAGGTGGTTTAAGATGCCTTCCAGTGGAGCAAAGTGTTTGATAAAAAGCCTGGGCTCTAAGGTTTGGATTCCAGTGTCAGATCTTGGCTGTACCACTTTGGAATAGTTATTTGACCTTTCAATGCCTTCATTTCTTACCTGTAAAATGGGGATAATGACACTGCCTTCCTCACAGGCTTGCTGGGAGCATGAGGTCATCCATATGAAGCACTTAGAGCAAAAACTCATATAAAGTAAGCGTTGAATGTTAGGCATTAATTGTGACTTCCCTAGCACTGTGTACAAATTTCCACCTTATCATTTATCGCTCTCTAACAAAATACTTGATTTACTAATCTTCTCCCATAGTAGATTATAAGCATCTCAAGGACAGGGACAGTTGTAGATAACTTTGGAGTCTGAGAACCTGTATAATATCTTTATAATATAGACATTCAGCAATATTTATAGTATAGACACTGGGGAGATTTCATTACCTTTCTAATGGAGAGTAGTTTGGTTAAGGGTTTAAAGTGAAATTTACCTTAAACAAATCCTGGCTATGTCGCTTAGAAAAATTTAACATCCTGTATCAGTCAACAGGTGCTACTATAACAAAATACCATAGACTTGGTGGCTTAAACAACAGACACTTACTTCTCACAGTTCTGGAGGCTGGAAATCTGAGATCAAGATACCCACAGACCAGGTCTTTGTGAGGGGTCTCTTTCTAGCTTGCCTCCTTACTGTGTCCTCACATCCTTGGACAAAGGAAGCTCTGTTGTCTCTCTTCTTAAAAAGGTACTAATCCCATCACTGGAGTCCACCCTCATTAAACCTGGTCACCTGCCAAAGGCCCCACCTCTCAGCTCCATTACATTGAGGGCTAGGGCTTTAAGATACAAATAAAGTGGGGGCAAGCATTCACTCTAAAACACCTCCCCGAGCCTCAGTGTGGTTGCTTGGTAAGGGTTAAAGCAGGTTACCTGTACCTAACATTTACCATAGTTCTTGATCCAGAGCAGAACTCCATAAATGCGAGCTTCTTTTATCAATTTAAGAAAAATGCATGGCAGAATTATTCATATGTGCATGTTGCTATCAGAGGTTTTAGAGTGGACATGCATACACATACATGTGTATGCACATGCATATACAAATATACTTATGTTTAAACTCATAAACCTCTGTTTTCTGAGGGGAAATTTTTTTTTTTACAATCAACTGGAACAATATGAAATCCCACAATAGGACTTCTTTACTCAGAAAAAATAGCCTCTGTGGATACGTAAATGGATGTTCCCAGCCCATCCTATCTGTGTTTTATGAGGACATTCTGTCTGTCCCATAGAGGTGCACATTGAAGAAGTGTGGAAGAAATGCGTAAACAATCCTGACACTTGTTTTTGGTGTACATTCCAAGGAACAGTTTGTGTGTTTCCAACACCGAGAGGTTCACCAGACAGCAGGAAATGAAGGGTTGATGAGCACCTTCTTCAAGGGCATCAGCGAGCTGCCGTGGCTCCTTCACCTCGCACTCTGTGGTCCATGGACTGAAAACCTGGAGACCCAAGTCTGCGGTCTTGTGATACCATTATCAAGTCTGTTCTCACTTTTGGGCACTGCATTAGCTCTTCCTTACATGATTTCACCCACGTCTTAGAGCACTGTGTGTCCTTTAAGAGCAGAATTCTCTTCTCAATTCCCCAGTAGCTAGCATTGAAGCTAGAACACGACTGGCTGCTTGTGGGGAGCAGGGTGGAAAAAAGAACCACAGCAAGTCAAGTCCAGGGACCTGTAACAGGGAAGGTTTATGGACATTGTGTTTTTATTAGAATCCTGTGCTTACTTGGCATGTCCTTTGGTTTAAACACATTGGAGAGGTCTCGGGAAAGAGTAACAACATGACAGAATGAATTGCATGTGGATTATTTAGCTAAAGGTTTTATAAGTCTTCACTTAACTCAGGGGGAGGGAAATTGCTTTGCTTCGGTGCCACGCATTTTTCATCTGTTAGTGTTTGAAGAGCAAACCCAAATTGGATACTCTTCAGGGCCTGGGACCCAGTGGGTACTCAGGGGATAGGTGTGGAATGAATGATTCAGTGTTTTTCTCCTGGGTTGCTGATTCCTGGCTAGACAAGGCACTGTCTTCCTCTTTCAAGGGCTGGGCCATGCTAAGAGGCTGGAGGGGCACACCAAGGAAGGTAGATCTGTCAATCAGGTAGTCACCCTGTTCAGCATGAGGGAAGATGTCTGTATAGAGTGGCGTGTGTGTGCACCCACGTGTGCATGCGCATGCATGTGTGTATGTGTGGGGGGAAATAGTATTAGAAAAAAAATTCTTGTTTGGAAGGAAATCATTTCCAAACCACAAATTGATTTGACATAGCCTTAAAAGAGCAACTGTAAGTATTGTTGGGCTCAGGGCTGGGACCTCTGGGAAGGCATCTGGGGTGGTTTGAGTAACTGGTTGGAGGTTCTGGAAACTTGTTCAGACAGGTCCTTCCTGTCATTGTTAGTTCATTGTTGCCCTCTGCTGGCGCGAAACTGTTATCATCCCAGGAAACTGAAAATTTCACAGAGCTCCTAGGCTCCCTCCTGTATTGGGGGAACAGGGTCCCTTCCTTGTCAAGTAAGGAAATGACACCAGAGCTGAGGAACACTGGTGGGCATAGGAGATGTGGCAAAAACTCTGCCAGGACAGAGTGGCTCTCACAAGTGAGGGAACAGATCTTATGGTTCTAGTTTTCTATTCTATGCTCTGCTCACTTGCTAAGTAAGACCCTGCTCTCTCTTTGGCTCTGGACTGAGCACAGTGAGGGAACTCAGATAGAACTAAGCCACTGTCCCTAAATCAAAAGTGGGAGAAATGATAGGACAAGCACAGAAATCACTATAATACACAGAAGATTGGGACTAGAGCCATAACTGAGGCACTGATTAGGGCTCGTGTATATTTGAAAGAAAGAAAGCTGGCATCCACTTTGGGGGAGAGGGAGGTGAGGGTAAGGCTCCATGAAACAGAGAGCATTTAAGTTGAGAACTTGTAGGATGGGTGAAATTTATCATTTTTTAAATATATTTTGTATCATACAAATAGAATATGTTCATTGTAAAAAAAATTAAACAGGCCTATAAAGGCATGAAAAGAAATGTCACTTGAAATCTCACCACACAAACTGATGTGTTAATGTTTTGATCTATGTATTTTATGGCTATTGTTACGCAATTGAAAGTAGACTGGAGGTAATATTTTGTATCTGCTCTTTCTCACTATTATGGAATAAACATTTTCTCAATGTTGCTTATCCTATTGTGAAAACACTATTTTATGGGGGGGGGAGTAGTATTTTAGTGTGTAAACCTGAGGAGAGGATTTCCTTATGAGCCAAGGCTTATGGGTTGCAAAACACAAGGGGTTGTTCAATCTTTATTAATTCACTTAAGAAATATTTTTGGACCCCTGCAACCTGAGGACACAATGCTAAAGAACTGACAGTCTTCGTAGAGTTTATAGTATGGAAGAAGAGATGGACATTACTTAGAAAATCGTGGACATAGCTGTAAAACTGCATCTGGGATAAGTACAATACTATGAGGGAGAAATGCGAGGTGCTCTGAAAGTGTGTATCGGCAGAGACGTAGTCACGGAGGTCTGGGAACACGTGCCTGGGTAAGTGATCATTGAATTCACCACTGTAACAGTTAATTAAGTATAGAAGATGAGAAAAAACATTGCGAACAGAGGGAACAGCATGTTCAAAGGCCCATTAGTAGGAGTGGGCATGGTGAACACGAGTAACTGAAAGAAAATCAAGGAGAATGAAGTGAAGGGATTTGGCCTGTAATGAAGTTGTAGAAGTAGGTAGAGCGTAACTGCAAATCCTCTTGGACCAGGGGAAGAATTTTTGTCATTTTTCATAAGAATGCTGGGGAGCAGTTGAAGTGTATTTGTGCAGCTGTTAACTGTTGAAGCCAGAGTTGGGGAGGTAAAGAGCAGATTGTGTCTTTCGAAAGGTCCACCTCATAGCAGCACAGTGAAAAGGTTGGAAGGGAGCCAGAGCAGGTGCAGGTGAACTGGGTCTGGAGACTGGTAGCCCGAGCCTAGAGAGAGGGTGACTGCAATAGTCCAGGCGGGAGATGAGGGAAGATGGGGTCAGGATGCTGAAGGAAGAGGAGGGAAGGGTATGGTTTAGACAGATATTTTTGGGAGGAAGTGTCTGTGACTTGGCATGTGAGACGAGGAAATGGGACGAGTCCAGAGTGACCCCATGTCTCTAGCTTGTGTAACTGAATGGAAGGAGGGTTCTTCCCCAAGACAGAAAACATTGGATGAAGACAAGGTTTGGAAAGGGTAATTCCTGGGGAGAAGTCTCCTGGAGAGAACAGTTCTAGGACTGATATATATCATCACACTAGCTTCTTCCAGAAGTGGATTTTGCCACATTTTTACATCATACTGAAGGGTCCTCATTGAAAGGTGGGTAACACTGGGGAGAAAGCCAACATTATGGCTAAATTTGGTATCTCAGTACCTATTTAAGGTTACTGCATTACTGCTTGCTAGGTATAAAATATTGGGCAAGTCATTTTAAGGGTCTGTGGACCTTAGGTTCATTATCTTTAAAATGAGGGTAATACCATCTAGTCCAGAGGGCTGTTGTGAGAATTAAATGAGAACATTGATAACTAAGGGCTTTGTAAAACCTCCACAAGCCATGCAAACACAATACATTAATGTTATTTCTATTATATTTGCTCTGGATATTATCACCAACCACACTTCAATTATATTAATATTAGGAATATGAAATTTAATGTTTTCTTCATGAGTTCTTTGGGGAAAATGGTGTGATTGAAATCTAAATAAATACGCACACCACCTAGGAGGGAGAGATGGTGGCCCCAAACTATTTATAAGCCTGAATGTTTACTTGAATTCAGAATTTCCAGAAATGTAAATTATGCAGAGTCTGTGTCAAAGCAGAGCACTCTGTGTTCCTAAAAAGAATTCTCGCTCCCCCCCACCCTTTACCTTTTAAAATAAATCTCATTATGGAGTGCTGACATTTTCAATAAAACCAGTCAACCAAAAGCTGTGGTTTTTTTAGGCTAAAAACAAGTCTGGTTTATTAGGCAGCAGCTTATAACTTGCTGCTAAGTAGATGCGATCTATTTAGAGAAACGTATGTAGATATTTGGTAAGACATTTCAGAGTCTCCTTTTCTTTCTGACTAAGACTGAGAGTGTTAAGCAGATCATTAAGAATTCTCTCCTTCACTCAGTGAAGTATTGCAGTGTTGTTGAAATAGATGGAAATTTTTCAACCAACATTTAAACCAAATCTCCCAGACTCTGCACCACTAAATCTACTGATATGTTCTAGCTAAGTGGTGATTTTATTTTTTAAAATAATTTTTATTAAATTGATTGGGGTGACATTGGGTAACAGGATCATATAGATTTCAGGGGTACATTTCTATGACACTAGATCTGTATATTGCACTGTGTGTGCACCCCCTAAGTCAAACCATCTTCCCTCACCATATCTTAGGCACCTTTCACCCCCACCCCCACCTCTTTCTCTCTGGCAACCACCACACTGCTGTCTGTGTCCACAAGTTTTGATTTTACATTCCACATATGAGTAAAATTATATGGTATTTAGCCTTTCTGACTAACATTTCACTTAGCATGATATTCTCAAAGTCCATCCATGTTGTCTCAAATGGCAGTATTTTGTCTTTTCTCATAGCTGAGTAGTGTTGCATTGTATGTATAGACCACATCTTTATCCAAGCCTCTATTGAAGGACACTTTTCTTGCCTCCATGTCTCGGCCACTGTGAATAATGCTGCAGTGAAAATAGGGGTGCATATATCTTTGCAAATATAAGTTTTTGAGGTTTGGGGGTAGATGCCCAAGAGATGGATTGCTGGGCTGTATGGTAACTCTTTTCTTAATTTTTTGAGGAACCACCAGACTATTTTCCACAATGGCTGTACCAGTCTACATTCTCACCAGTAGTGAATGAGGATTCCCTTTTCTGCACAACTTCTCCAACTGTTTTCATTACTTGTCTTGTTGATAGTAGCCATTCTAACAATTGTGATTTGGTAGCTTACTGTAGTTTCGATTGGCATCTGTTTAATAGCTAGTGAGGTTGAGCATCTTTTCATATCTCTGTTGGCCAGTTGTATGTTTTCTTGGGGGAGGTGTCTGTTCAGGTCCTATGCCCATTTTTTAATTGGATTGTTTGCTTGGTGTTGAGTTTTACAGGTTCTTTATATGTTTTGGATATTAAACAAAGAGGCAATTAACTACAAGGGAGATGATATTTGCAAAAAACGGCTCTACGTGGTGGCTTTCAATATGATTTTCTTCAAAGGGTTGTGGGGACATGTAGAGTTAATAGTCATACATGAATATGGGACAGCCAGCATATAGTAGGACCTCCATCAGTGATCTCATCCTTCTCATCATTCTTCTGCTTATTGCTCTTTCTTTGTCATTCTTCCTTTTTCTCTCCTTCGTGTCTCTTTTTATTTTTACTCCTCTTGTTTTAACTCCTCATTTTTTCTTTAGATTGCTGAGGAATGACATATATTTGGGTTACCTAAAATCATTTAGTGACTTAGGTCCCTCCTAGTGATAGTAACAGTTCATTTATAGAACACTGATTGAGAATCAGATCTCTTAATCCTCTCCAAAACTAAGGAAATGAATACTAGTCTTATCTCCATTTCACAAATAAAGGACACGAGCCAAAGGCAAGTGATAGAGCTGGAAGTTTCCATCTCTATCCTCACCCAGCCCAAAGGTCTCCAAAATTACTGTGAATGTCATTCACTACTTACTCTACAGATACTTATTCAGTGTAGGCTATTTGATAGGAACTGCATAGAGTGAGCAGCCCAACAGACACAGTCTCTGACCTCATGGAAAATACATACACACTCAGTCCATCTCACTGTCATTGCTCTACCCTCTGCACTATGGTGTTCATTCTGATTTGTCAGTGTCCACGTGGTACCTGTTACTAAACATCCTACATATAATTCCTTCTTACAAATGGTGATTAGTAGTATAGAGGGGAATAATCAGGGTGCTTTGAGAGAGTATAATGGGGGCCAAGTTTATATAAGAGTTATCAAACCATCTTAGGATGAGGCATTTGAACCATTGGACAATGGGTTTTCTCAGCTTGCGATGAGATGATGCTTGGCAGAGGCCAGACCATTCAAGGACATGTAGCCCAATTAGGTAACTTGGATTTGATCTAAGATCAAAAAGAGGCTATTTAATAAGGTGACGGAGGAGTAATGCTATTGCTTTTGTTCTTTCAGAATAGCACCGTGGTTACTGTGCACGGATGGGAGTGGGGTGCGCATACTATCTTTACATTAGATTGATTCTGTGAAGTGGGGATTCAGATATAAGTCAATCATAAACCACCCTGGTTAGTCTCTTAGGGAAGACAAAGCATGTACTGAAACAATTTCTAATAAAAGTCATGAAGTGCTATATATTAAAGGCTATATATAGTAAATAGACAGCAAACGTGCTGTGGGATGAGAGGGATGAAAAACCATACTCTGTTTCTCTTAACCAGAAGCCATTGCTTTTTGATTCCTTCTTGTTTTCTTCATTGAAGAGAACACTCAGAATTTTCCATGCATGCACTGGAAGGCTCTCAAGTATGAGGCAAAACAATTCAATAATGACTTATCTAGTGTCTACTTTGTCCTTGGCTCAAAAGGACCCCACGTCACTTATTTCACTGTATTTCTTACCACAAGGATGTGATAGGATGGATGAGTTTAAAATAGAGATGGCTTAGGGATCAGTGGACCTAAGTTCAAGTCCCCATTTTACCTCGTCAGCAATACGATCTTTGGAGGTTAGCATCAATTTGTGGTGCAGATTGTGTTAGAATACAGAGATGGTCTTGTGTCCTTGAAGGAAGATGCACTTCGTGAATGTTTCCTGGAGGACTGGGAAGACATGGAGGAGCATGAATCAGTTGACTCCCAATGTGATAAATACAAGCTAGCTATTCCTGCAGTGAATTCCATCATCGGTAATCATCTCTGAGCTCTGTGGCCACAAGACATTTCCCTGTGGTCACAAAACATTTCCCTGTGGTCTTCCACCCTCCACCTTGGTCATGGAGCCAGACTGAGAGAGAGAAGAAATGGTATTCCTCAATCCCTCTTTTTACTGAATGATCAAACCTCACCATCTTCTGTGTTACTAGAGATGTTTCAGTAAGTGTCATTATCTTTAACTCGGAAAGATGTTGTCATCAACTATATTTCTCTGTGATGATTCTTACAGGATAGATCACTGGAACAATGAGAAGGAGAGAATTTTGGTGGTCACAAACAAGAGTCTTTTGATCTGCAAATATGACTTCATCATGCTCAGCTGTGTGCAGTTGCAGCAAATTCCCCTGAGTGCTATCTACCGCATCTGCCTGGGCAAGTTTGCCTTCCCTGGGATGTCCCTGGACAAGTGAGTGTGATGTCTTAGACTTGGGAGAGTGGTGCAGTGGGGGTGGGACATTTAGGGAAAACAACTATAAAGTTCATTTCAGTTCTGTAAGCTGGGAGTACCCAGGGGAGAACTGAGAAGCTCTACAGTTGAATTCATCAATCATTGAGTTCTTACTTTGTGTTAGACAGGAATACATATTTGAGTAAATTTTTACTTTATTATGAAAACCTGACAAGTAAATGGTTAAATGTAAGCTGGACAGAGCTATGGGTGCATGGTAGGAAAGGTTCTCAACCAATTTCTTGGGTAGAGAATCAGCCAAAGAAGGAGAGCAAAATTTAAAGAACATTCCAAGTAGAAGGAAGAGCATAACCAAAGGAATGGAGGTAGAAAAATGTATAATGCTTTTGGGAATTAAAATTATTCCCATGGACAGAATCCATGATGACTAATAGCTCTTCTTAAAAGAAGTCTCTTTGCATCTTCTCTGAAAGCTTAGTGGAGGAGACATCAACTCCACTAAGAGATGTCGTGAGTTACCAACAGACCAGTTGAGGTCTACAGAGGATGGCTGAAATGAGTAAGACCTTGTTTTAGCCTCAAGATATTTAGAGCTAGTATTTTAGAAATAAGCCAGAAAGACATCAGTCTTCCTCTGACCTCTAAATGTGAACTCTCCCCATTAAACTGTGGGCTCCTTGAGGGTAGATACATTTTTTTTCTTTAAGCACCTGGTATTGAGACTGGCACATGATAGGAACTGACAAGTCTTTCTAAAAGAGTGAAAAAAGCAGAGCTTGATCAAGTTATTGGTTTTCCTTACATAAAACATACCATATCAAAGAACTATTTTAAAAAAAATTATTGTTGTACAATTACTGTTGTCTGCATTTACCCCCACTACTTCCCCCCTCCGCAGCCAATCCCACCTCCCTCCCTTGCTCCCACCCTCCCCCTTGGTTTTGTCCACGTGTCCTTCATAGTAGTTCCTGAAAACCCTTCCTCCCACTGTCCCCACCCCACTCCCCTCTGGCTATTGTTAGATTGTTCTTAATTTCTGTGTCTCTGGTTATATTTTGTTTGCTTTTTTATTTTGTTGATTAGGTTCCAGTTAAAGGTGAGATCATACGGTATTTGTCGCTCACCACCTGGCTTATTTCACTTAGCATAATGCCCTCCAGTTCCATCCATGCTGTGGCAAAGGGTAGGAGCTCCTTCTTTCTTTCTGCTGCGTAGAATTCCATTGTGTAAATGTACCATAGTTTTTTGATCCACTCATTTGCTGATGGGCACTTAGGTTGCTTCCACGCTCGGCTATTGTGGACATTGGGGTGCATAGGTTCTTTTGGATCGGTGTTTCAGGGTTCTTAGGGTATACTCCAAGCAATGGAATTGCTGGATCAAAAGGCAGTTCCATTTTTAGTTTTCTGAGAAAATTCCATACTGTTTTTCACAGTGGCAGCACCAGTCTGCATTCCCACCAACAGTGCACTAGGGTTCCCTTTTCTCTGCATCCTCTCCAACACTTGTTTGTTGACTTGTTTATGGTGGCCATTCTGACTGGTGTGAAGTGGTATCTAACTGTGGTTTTAATTTGCATCTCTCTGATTGCTAATGACGCTGAGCATCTTTTCATATGTCTCTGGGACCTCTGTATGTCCTCTTTGGATAAGTGTCTGTTTAAGTCTTTTGCCCATTTTTAAATTGTGGTTTTTGTCTTCCTGGAGTGGAGTTGTGTGAGTTCATCAAAGACCTATTTTTTATTTACTTTTTGCATGGATGCAAAAATTAAGCAATTAATTTAGTTCACTAACTTATTAAATTGGTATAATTTTCAAAAATATATACACATTGTAAGCATACATTTAAACATTACAGAAAATGTTTATCTTCAGAAAATATTTCTCCCACTCCAGATTTTCAGTTCTCCAGAATTATCTTCATAGATGATAGCAGTTCCAGGTTTTTTTTTTTTTTTAAAGAAATAGCCTATAAATGTATAAGAATAAAAATGTCTTTGTATGGATATATGTGTTTGTACACATTTGTAAGTATTGTACACACACAAATTATCACAAATTATTTTACCCAATGAGTATACTTGTCATAAACTGTCCTGCCTTAAGTGATGTTACCTAGTGATATACCTTGGAAACTTTATTATATAATCACATATATATATCAACCTCAGTCTTTTTAGTAGTTCAGAATATTTCATTTTAAGCTTAATTTTATTTTTTAAAATAGTTAAATTTACTTTTCACTTAGAATTTACCTTAAGTAAGGGGAAACTTATGCAGCCAGACTTTCTTTTATACAAATGGCAGGCTAGACTTATCAACACCATTTATTCAATACTCCACCATTTGCCCTTTATAATATATACCGTACCATGTATATTTGTGTCTAATTCTGTACTCTTCATTTCCCCTTTTATCTTTTTATTGAAGTACAACATGCCTTTAGTTATTATGACATTGATTTATGTTTTAATACCTGTTAGAGTCACTCCCCTCTTATCTTCTTTTTAAAGAATTTATGTTTATTTATTCATATTTACTTTTCCATCAGTTTGACTAATTTTTAAAAATCCTACTTTTATTAGGATTTTCAAATATTAAATCAGCCTTGCCTTCCTCAGATTAACGCATTTAGTCATGGAGTATTATCACTTTTGTACATTTATGGATTCATTTGCCAACATTTTACTGTGGAGTTTTGTGTCTGTGTTTATAGGGATATTAGTCTATTATTTTCATTCTTTTGTTATGTCTTGGCCAGGTTTTGGTATTTGAGTTATGCCAGATTCATAAAACAAGTTGGAAAGTGTTTTCTCCTCTTTTTATTTTCTAAAATATTTTCTATATGAGTGGTGAATTTTTTGAATTTTCGATACAATTTACAAGAAAAATCTTCTGGGCCTGAGATTTTTTTATGGAATAGTTTTTGATAATAGTTATATTTTTAAAAAATAAATATTGGTTGCTCATTTTTCTCTTTGATTTCATGTTAATTTTGGTTAATTGTATTTGTCAAGGAATTTAAGTTTATTTAAGTTGTTATATTTTAAAACAAAGTTGTTAATATTCTATTATCCCTTTAGTGTCTCTAAGATATGAAATGGAATCATTTTCTTTCCTGATATTGGTGATCTGCATTCTCTCTCTCTTTTTTCTGTTGATTAACTTACTGATTTTGTTGCTTTTAACGAAACATGTTTTTCGCTTTGGTAATTTTCACAATTGTCTCAATTTTATTTAGTCGATTTCATCAATTCTGTTCTTTTTTTCCTTTTTTCTTTTTACTTTTGGTTTGCTTTGCCTTTTTTAAAACTTCTTAATTTGGAAGCCAAAGGCATTGCTTTTAGGCCTTTCTACAGTTCTAATAAGATCATTGAAAGCTATATATTTTCTCCCGAGCACTGCTTTGCTGCATCTCTCAGATTTTGATGTGTTTTGCTTGTAGTATCATTCATTTAAAAATGTTTTCACCCTGGCCATGTGGCTCAATTGGTTGGAGCCTTATCCCATGCACCAAAAGGTTGCAGGTTTGATTCCAGTCAGGGTACAGACTTAGGTTGAAGTCTCAGTCTCCTGTTGGGGTGTGTACAGAGGCAACCGGGTGATGTTTCTCTTTCACATTGATGTTTCTCTTTCTCTCTCTCTAAAATCAATAAAAGCATATCCTCAGGTGAGCATTTATATATGTATATATATATATATTTCTATTGTTTCTTGTTACTTCTACTTTGACCCATGAGTATTTTAGAAGTGTATTAGCAAATTTCCCAATATTTTGAGTTTTTCTAGATACTTTAATATTATTGAATTTTAATTTAAAGAATATATTATTTTTGTTTGAATTCTTTGTAAATATGAGACTTGTTTTATTGACTGAATTATAGTATATCTTTGTGAACATGCCATGTGCAGTTGAAAATAATTTTGTGTCTACTTTTCTATAAATTTTAATTAGTTCATTATGTTTGATTGCATTGTTGGGATTATGTGGGTGTTTATTTTACTTTTGTGACTTTACAATATGAATATTGATATTGTTGAATCTTTATTTTAGATTATAAACCTTTTCAATGATCTCATTTAATGTTTTGTTTATTTTTGGTCTTGCCTGCTGACTATTTCAAAATTTAACTTCTTTTTCTTTGAATTTTCTTCATATATCTTTGCCTATATATATTTTTTACTGTGAACTTTCTGAGTCTCTTTGTTTTCTGATGTATTCTTCTATACAGATATGACTGAATCTTACTTTGTGATCCAACCTGGGTGTCTTTTCTTTTAATTGGTAAGATGAACCTATTTACACATACTGATACAACAGTTATGGTCTTAGTTATTTCACCTTAATTTTTGTATTATTTTATTTAAATATATATATTAACGTATTTTTACATTTCCTTTTCTTTCCATTGAGTGTGTACATATGCATGTGTGTATATATATAATATAATGTAATATTATACTACATTACATTATATTACATATTTTATGTATATATATTTTAACAAGAATCTTTATAGTCTGTCTTTTCCTACTGGTGATTCTAAGTGTAACTTAGCACAGCATTTTTAATCCTGTGTTTTTTTAATATTACCTACTGACTCCCTGATATAAACCCATTTACATTGATAGCCCAGTTCTACTCTGTCGTTCATTTATAAGTTGTTTATAATTACACTGTTAGTTACTTCAGTGATTACTTATTTAAATAATATGCTCCCACTGATGTGCCATCTTAAAGAGTGTATTGTAAGCTTGCACTTTAAAAAATAAGAAATCTGCCGATTCATACTATCCCCACATTCTGGAATCCTTCACTTTCCTTCCTTCATTAGTTTTACCAAGCAAATTTCATTTTTTATGGTATATTTCATCTTATTTCCCATGAGACACCCGATTATTACCACAGAGAGTTGCTGTAATTCCAGCCCTCCTAATTAACTTGCACTTTATCCAGATTTGCATTCTGGGGTTAGAACAGAAAGCCTGTGCCAGCAGCTGGCAAGCTGTTAAGTGTTAAAAGGCTGTCTGTGAGTCCCTAGAGGTAGGAACATAGTGTGGTGAAAGGGTGTTTTTTATGTTCCACTCAGATTTTTAGCTAACTTTCATAGGAGAGTTTTGGACGACTAGGAGTAGAATCCTAGATTTCAGTCACAATTTTACAATTGTTAACTTTGCTTCCTCATTATCAAAGGGTCATTCATATTAGCTGTTATTCTGCTTCATTAGCAGTCTTATTGTAAGCTTCTAATGAGATAGCTTGAAAGCACTTTTTAATATGCCTCAAAGATATCAGGTGTTAACAAGTTCTGATTTTCTCTCAGATAAAGGCTTTTGTTAACCTGGAACTCAGTAGATTAATTTGATTATCTTCATTTCCAAGTCAGTTGGCTCTTCTTGGTTGGGCATTAAGTCACCATCATAAGGTCAGAGGTAAGAAAAAGGAGAAAGAGGTGAGGGAAAATCAGCCGCTGACTTCAGAGGAAAGCCTGGACTGAGTCTGAGCACATCCCCTTGTTAGAAGAAAATGCAATGATGTAACGTTAGCACCCAACATAGCTGTAGGTGGTAATACTGGCAGTGTTTACCAAGAGCTTTTTACCTCCCCTGTGCCATTGATCTTCAACACCCAAGAATAAGTGGGGCTGATCGACTGACTACGTGTTGGAGATGAGACAAGTGAGACCAAAGCGAGTTCAGGGATTCAGGAACCACCAGCTAATTAGTATTAGAAATGGGTTTCAAAAGCAATTCTTCTGATTTCCTGTCTAGTATTAGTTTCTTTGAAAAAATCATATTTTATTACCTTCTTTCTTTGTCTCTCCCTTTCCCTTCTTTTTTTCCCTGCCCATCCCTCTTTTTCTTTATAATCTTGTCTGTTTTGTCATCCTCTTGCCTCTTCTTTCCTCTTCTCTGTCTCTCTGGGTGACTATCATTTCTGTTGATGTAGCTTCTGCTTTTCTTCAGAAGCCATGAAGAGGACTATTGGAAGCTAGCAGAACATGTGCCAGCATATCCCACGTACTGGTGCTTACAAAACAGAGATGTTTTGTTTTATTCACCGTCTGCCTTTGGCTTAATGTGAAGGGAGAGAGTGATGGCAAGAGACAACTAAAAGCTGTGGATCATTTATTGGTGAGATGAAGGTAGATTACCTTTTGGATTACAGCATTCCCAAGAGACAAAACCAGAAATTGGTGAAAGGCCTGGTTTATCCTCCAGGGTACGAGTTGCTGGTATATATTTTTTGTTATTGTTCTTTATCTGAGATGCAAATCCTAAATCTTATTTCTATCATAATTAAATTCATTCCTAGAATTTAATTAAAAATCAATTTCATAATGCCGTTGAGTATATAACCCCCCCCCCCAAAGTGGAGGAGGTAGAAGAAGACTAGGCTTCTATAAGAATTAAGCATAAAGCTATGACTAACTGTAACCATACCAAATTCTTGCTGTTTAAATTTGGACAAGTCACTTTACTTGAGCTCTCAATATCCAGTCTATAAAATGTGAATAATAATAAATCCTTGCAAGGTCTAACTCATAGTTCATTGTAGATTTAAATGCTAGATGTGAAAGTGTTTTGTAATTTGTAAATTGTAAATGGCTAAATTAACTTTAGTTGTCACTTAAAGAGTTCTAAAATTTACATTTACTTGTCACATCTCCCCTGCTCTATTTTTTGATATGCCCACAATAGGAAATGTTGAGAAAACTATGACTCTGAGTGGTTAAGTGCCTTGTAAGGAATCATGTAATAGATAATGGTGGGTCAGAAACGTGAAATCCTTTGATTTCAAATTCCCCCTTTGTCATGCACCTAATTCCTGTTAGTCCTCAAATGCATTGTAGTTTTCAGGGTAAGTGGGCCCCCTCTCTTTACCTCCATTCCCACCTGAACTCTGAAATGATGAGGTGGGGTGTAGATGGTGTGGCACTTCCAGAGCTGGTCTGGGGTAGGGCCTCCTGGGAGCCAGCCCCAGGTTGCCTTCTGAGTGACATAGAGCTGCCGCACAGCAGTCCTTGCCTCAGTCTTCTCATTTGTAAGCTGGAGAGGGTAATAGTATCTATCTAATTAGTCTGCGTTGAGGATAAAAGAAGATAATATATGTATTATCTGCTCTCTGCTGAATTTCTCCATTTCCTCATTTTTAAATCCCAAAGATTTTTTTTGGGGGGGTCTTGAAACCCTGTGTATTTGTGGTACTCCTCTACTGGTATAGAAATTTTCCAAAATGCATTTATTTTAGAGGGCTACATGATTTTACCTAATGAATTACTGCTGTGAAAAGATGTCTCCAATGAGGTTTTCTGCTGGAAAATATTGTTGTTGTCACATTGATTTGCCAACAAAAGCTGAGTTGGGAATGTCAGGCCAAGAAATATCTTCCTACAAAACAGGCATCACACACTTTTCTTTCCTTTTAAAATTTGCATTGTGCAAAATGTAATGGCTAGGCAATGCTGCAGAAGTGAGGCTTGGGAAACTGCTTGTGGTGGTCACTACCATCCCCTACGTAGAGATGCTGGTGAAAGCGGGAGCTGGGAGCCGCCTGCTGTTGACGTAGTGTCAGCACCTGGAGGGTGGAAGGAGGGCATTCCAGACATTACTCCATCACCTCAGCCTTGCTCTCTTAGGTCCAAAGGCCAGGGAACTGCTCATGCCCCCAGAGTTCTAATTTGGCCTCTGTTCCTCAGACAAGAGCTTCAAAGGCCTCTGCTCTACTCTGGGTGAAATCAGCTTGTGGCCCAGGCCAATTCTGCTGGCTTTGCGTCTGTCAGTGTGTTCTAATCACTGTTATAAGTGTGGTTCTGTGGAACACCTTGTAAAATATTTTCTATTGCTCCAGCAGTGTCTCCTGTCTAGACAATCTAATTACGAGCACAGAGTGAACAGCTGAAGTGTATGCCACCTCCAAGGGTGGCCTAACTCCAGGAGTGGGGGTGGGAGGACAAGGGAAGTGGGTGGAGGGCATTGGTTCTTTTTTGTTGACTTGACCAGAAAATTGAGCCCTCTAAAGGAGTTCAGCTAACTTTTAATTAAAAAGAAATGATCTGGTGGAAGCTGGCATTTTGTTGTTTTTCCAAACTCAGTGGGAGGATTAAAGGTACCGATTTATTTTCCTCCAATCACATCTTTTTTATTGGCTTCAAAGGTAATTTGTGGTCTTTGCTTAAAAAAGAAAAGCCACTGATTTAATAATGTGCCCTTCCATTGCCATTCTGAAACTAAAAAGTGGCCCTTTAAAGGTATGTTCTTTCCCAGTAGTATCTGATTTGGTGAGTCGTTTCCTCACTTAGTCCAGTGGCAGACCTTGTGTATGACAAAGTGACGAGACACAGACTATCCCTGAGATGGTCACACACTTGCAGGGTCAAACACACACACACACACACACACACACACACATACACACACACACACACACTCACTCACTCTTGCTTTAACCAGGCTTCGGTTACTGCTCCAATGGAAAGTCAACACTATCGTGGGCACAGAAAGGGGAGAAAGTATTTCTACTGGGAGGTGTTAGAAGGTCTTACAGAGCAGGTGAGATCTGAGCAGGTCTTATAGGGTGAGCAGAATTTGGACAGAGAGATAAAGAGGAGCAGTGTGACTCAGACATAAGTAAACAAGTGCCCAGCTGGTGTGATCATGCCCGGTCTCACAGAGGGCTGGGTCCCAGCAGCTGAGAAGATATAAGTGGAAGTTTCTGAACTTCTACCATACCTATGGCTTTAAACAATAATAATATGAGGAACTTGGGTTTTAGTTATACTAGGATGTGAGATGTTGAAGTTTTGGGGGAGGAGCCTGAAATGATTGGCATTTTGCTTCAGGAAGACAGGGGTGGCAACGCTATAAGAGATGGTTTGGAGAAAACAGAAACTATAAGAAAGGGCTGACCATGGAAGAGATTCTCTAATTGTAGAATTAGGAAATCATAAGGACCTGAACTGGGCAGGTAGGTGAGGAAAGAAGGGCATAGGTATGAGAAGACTTGGCTGGAGTGGAATTCCCAGCATGTGATAACTGGATTGGGCTTTCCTGATGTGGAATAGGCAGGAGGAGGGATGGGCAGGGAGCCTGCAAGTGGAGGATGAACTTCATGTTTATTGAGTGGGATGTCAGATAGTCTATGGGAAAAGAAGATGCTTGGGAGAAACTAGTCACACAACTGACATCTATTCAGCACTTCCATCACCAGATGCTGTGCTGAGTATTGTGATACAGTTGTGCTGGATGAGAGAGCTTTTTTTCCCCTCATGGAACTCACAGTCAAGGGGGCAATCAGACAGTAATCAAATAATCATACTGATAAGTTTAAAATTAGAACAATGACAGTGCTTTGAAGTAGAAATACATGAAGCATGTGAATTATCTATTGCCACATAACAACCTACCTCAAAACTTAGAAGCGTAAAATGACAAAGATTTATTACTTGTCTGTTTTTGAGTCAGGAATATGGGTGTGACTTAGCTTCATCCTCTGGTTCAGGATATCTCCAAGGCTTCAGTGAGTGTGTCCCTGGGGCTGTGGCATCTCAAAGCTGATCCAAGGGAGGGTCACTGAGCTTGGCCATGTACTTGTGGGCAGGCTCAGTTCTTCACTGCACTTTGGCCAGAGAGAACTGTTCTCACCATATAACCCTTTCCCTAAAGCTACTGACACCATGGCTACTGGTTTCATGCAGAGGGAACAAGGGAGGTCAAACAAGATAGAAGCTGTAGTCTTCAGGCCACCAAATCTTGGAAGTGACATCTCATCACCTCTGTCCCACTCCATTCACTAGTCATGTTGCCAAATCTGGCTCACACTCAAGGGGAAGTTGCCCCATGAGAGCATGAATATCAGGAAGTAGACATTATTGGAGGTCATCTGAGAAGTAGCCTACCCCATGAAGTCTATCAGAGCATTTATTACAGGATTTAGATTCAAATTGGAGGGCAGAGATCAGGGAAGTTTTCTCTGAGGAAGGGATTCTGGAGTAGGGATTAGAAGGATGAGTAAGAGTTGACAAGGTGAAGGGGGTTATGGAGAAAATGTTTTAGGAAGAGGAAGAATACTCACAAAGGAGAGAGGGAGTCTGGTGCTTGTGAGGAACTGTAAACAAGCTAACAGGCCCACTAAATCTGAAGGGCCTGAGACACTGACATGGAGATGAGTTATGTATTTGGATGTTGATGAGCTATGGTGTTGTGGAGGAGTTAAGAGTACTTCTGCTTTTTACCATCACTGCACTGCCATTCACTAGAGAATGAAGGGGTTCACAGCGAAAATTAGTTTAAAGTCTTTACTCTGAACCGTGGGACTGTCTCTGAAACTGCTAGGAAATAGGTCTGATTCAGTGTATAAAATGAATAAAATTGCCCACTTATCTCTTAGGATAATTACTTATTGTGTAATGAGATAATGTTCATAAATCATCCTGGGCTTATTGGGGAAAGGTATTATAGAAACACAATGTTTTATCAGTGATGATGGAAATAGCTCTGGGGGATTAAAATCAGATGTGCACCTCGACACTATGACATTTTACTCCAAATCAAGAGAACTGCTAAGTTCACCTGAGTTCTTGAGAAATGTTTTAAGTTAAGTAGAGGGAGCGGGATGCATGGAGGTGATTGGAATGGGTATAGGCAGGGTGAGGATTTGGGATCAATCTTTTTAATTCTTTCACTCTAATAAAGAAGAACACTGGCCCTTGTTAATCCTCATTAAATTAATATGACTCCTTAAAGATGCAACATGAAGACTCTACTTCTGGGTTGGAAATAAGAAAATCTGGATTATCGTCCTTATTCTGTCTTCAGTTTTCTAGGCATCCTTGAAAGAAAATTGTTTCCCCTCTCAGGGCCTCAATTTACCCAATGTAATATGAAAGGGTTAAAATAAGTGATCTTTAAGGTCTTACCCATCTTATGGGGCAAGAATTGACCAAAATTTTATGTTCTTTTCAGGTTCATTCCCATGAAATAAAAACCATAAGAATTCCTTCTCAGCAGGATACTATAACCAATGACAGGTTTTGTTTTGGGAGTGTTTTAACACTGGCAGCAGAACTTGAACTTTTGTAAATTTATTTTGCAGACTCAGGGGAAAGACAGACTGGGAAAAAAGAAAACAGGTCAGTTAGTGTTTGATCATTTTTTCTTCCAGCTTCAACTGACTTATGTTTTTTCCTCCTCTTTTTTGTCCCCTTGCTCTTCTTTTATTCTGGACTTAGCCCTATATGTCATATTTTTATATCATATCATTAATCATTTCTTTATTAAAATCATTCAGTCAATTATGCAATAGGTGAAATTATTCCTCATTTAGGTGTGCCAAACTGCTAGAATATTCATCCATCAGAGTGTTTACCTTACCAAAGAAGATATATATATATATTTAAAACACAAAACAAAATATTTTCATTAGGTGGGAGTGAGGTGAGAGGTTATTAAGAGTCCAGTGTGTTGTCTTTCCTGAGGAGTCTTTCCCTAGCTTCTCACCCCTTCCTTCCCCACATCTCTTTCAGTAAACAAGGTGATATAGCACAGTGCTTTTCTGCCGAAATTAAGCATTATTTATAAAACATTACTGCACTCCATAGGACTTAGGAGACAAAGCCCTGGAAATAACTGAAGTTCAGGAAAAATTATCAACCCCACTGGATTATCCAGTGGCCAGACTAAGCACAGGCCTGTGGGAACAGTACAGTGCCTTCACCAAACAGTGACAGAAATTTGATCTTAACATACTTATTCAAAAATTTCAAATCTATACATCTTAAAAGAAACTATTTTAATTCCAGTATCTGTGAAAATTTTCTGCTTTTTGATTTAAGGTTGTTGGTGTTTTGACCTACAGATGAGTAGAGAGGCCATAATCTTCACAGTGCTGGTGTCACAGAGTCTTACGATGGCTGTGAATGGAAGTGAGTAGTGGAACTGGAAGTGAGTCCTCTCTTCTGAAGAGTGACATCAGGCTAAAGAGTTGTGACACGATTGTCTCATCTTCTCCTTCCACTCAGGCAAAAGCAAGAGCTTTCACTTTCTCTGCAGAGTGTCTTCAGACATGAGGGAAAGAGACCCAATTTTCTTTTTCTACCTTTTCTCATCTCCATTAGAATCTTGAAAATTCTGTCTTTAGAACTTAAATTAGTCCTCAGAGTAGAAGAAATATCTATTAAATGCAAATGGCATGTAGCAATGTTTTCTTATTTTCCCATCTAAAAGGATCCCTAGGTTGTCAGAGGCAGCCATTTACCTAATTGAAACACTGCATTTTTAAGACTCTCTCATGAGGCTAAATGTCTCCATTTGTCTAAGTTCTGGTCAACAGAATGTAAGCAAAGGCAATGGGAGGTCCCTTTAGGAAGACTCCTCAAAAGGCAAGGAAGTACTGTCTGTATCTTTCTCCTTCCCCCTCCTTCTACCTGTAATGCAGGTGTAATTCTCAAGCCACCATCTTGGACTATGGATCCAAGGAACAAACCTAAGGATGGCAGAGGAAGAAGCTGGAAGGAGCCTGGCTTCTGCTCCTGCACTGATCACCTCTGCTCTTCTTTTACCAAGAGAGACTGTGCTTCATTTTAATTGGGATTTTTCTGTTATATGCAGCCAAACTTCACTTTAATTAATAGAGACAGAAAAGAAGAAGGGGTTCTGCCATCTCCTGAAGGTTAGGGGCAGTGAGGATGGCAGTTCTGTGTGAGGGAAGGTTCATATGGTTTAGGATTCCACAGAGCATGGTTCCAGTCTCAAATCTTCCATTTTTTGGCTTTGCTGTCTCACTTCTGTGAGGCCTGTATTCTTATCTAAAAAATGAAATTAATAATGTTCTCCCAGTGCAGTTGTAGGGATTAAAGAAGAACATAGCCAGTGACTGTTACAGGTGCTTCTATATTAGCTTTTCTCCCCCGATTTGCTCTGCCTTTACAAGGAAGGTGGCTCTCTACAGATATTCTTTAATGTATCACAAAATGCTAAGAGATAGCTACTCCTCAAGAAGCTACTGAGTCACTGAGGTGGGGCAATTAGGACTACAGGCTTGTGCTGTAAGTTTGATAGGAAAGTTTGAGTGTCAGTCATTCACTTAACTCAAGTCAGAGACAAACTAATGGAGAGCTGGAGAGTGTTTTTTGATGGGAATAGGAATTTGATGAATTGGTTTGTGAGAGCTTAAGCCCTAACTAATTGGAGATTCGAGGTCTGTTTCTGTGAGCAGAGAATGCACTTGTTAAAATGCTCCTAGGAGCAAGAAGGTATACACCAATTCAGACCAAGCAGGAAGTGTGTAGAGTAAAAAGGGGTGAGTCTACAGATACGCATAGAGAAGTGACCTTAAACCCACCTAAACACCTAGGGTTATATTTTATACTATTTGATGATGAGCTAGCAGGCCAAGGAAGCTAGTTCTAATGCAAAACCTAACTTATAATTAAGAACATTAGGTAATTAATATTGATTAACTTTTTAATTAAAAAGTTGTTTTAGCTATTTTATCTAGTTAGAGTCATTGTGTGTTT
The DNA here is from genome assembly GCA_004027735.1 of Carollia perspicillata. Classification (NCBI taxonomy): domain Eukaryota; kingdom Metazoa; phylum Chordata; class Mammalia; order Chiroptera; family Phyllostomidae; genus Carollia; species Carollia perspicillata. The sequence continues at coordinate 14,234 of PVKM010009082.1, read as the reverse complement.
TTTCTCCTTCGCAGTAAATCTGATATTGCTGCACCCAGATCCGGAAATAAGGTTTAGTTGTAATAGTTTTAATGAGGTAATTCAACAAATGGAGGACAATGACCTTGTAGTCTCTGCAGTGAAAGAGTGATAAGTTATACTGTATATTGGTCTTGCCCTTAAATAGCTGAAATCTAACTGGGTACAGGGAGAGTGAAATATATACAAAACAAATTTTCATATAACACATAGCATGACAAACCCTAAAAGAAAGACAGAAACAACATATTTTGGGAGCACAGATGAGCCAATTATTTTTTAAGGGTAGTCATCGTCGTTAAAGAGACAGCATACTGATAAATTTTGGCAGAAAATGGTAAGATGCTTCATTTGCTGAGGAAAGAGTATTATCAAAAGACGTGATAATGCAAAAGTGTGAAAAGTTGTTTTAGAAACTATGATGAGTCTCCTGATTGGAGTATAGGGAGAGTGGAGGGAGAGAGCAAGGGGGAGAATAACCTGCTCACAGACCGTGTATAATAGCAGGATATGGAGGTTTTATATATTTTCATTGGCTTATGGGAGTCATAAAGATTCCAGAGCATAAAGATTCCTGTATGCATCTTTGTGTCCCTACACTGGTAGCACAATACTAGTTTGTGGCAGGCACATTCTGTGTGCTCAATAAATGGATGATAAATGATTAAAGCAGGTAGTGATGTGTGAGATGGATTGGAACACAGAATAGTTTGATCATATTTTTGGGTCACTGCTGGTGAGAGGTATTGGATGCCAGACCTGAGTATGGAATGAAAAGGTCATATATGAGATTCTGAGTATTATCCTCTTGTGTTCCCAAACTCTAATGGCAAAAAGTCACTTGAGATTTATTTGGATGGGAGTGAAGTCTGAAAACAGAATTGCCTTGGGGTTTATGGATTTACCATCCTCAGCAAGGATCAAGTTACATCACATACTCTGATGAACTGGGCAGCAGGCAAGGATTTTGTCATGCATGCTCTTGACTTTGCCTTTGGGGAGCTGTGCCAAGAATGCCCTGGATTTGATCTTGGGTGTGGTGCTGTCCACTCACTCATAATGCCCAGGGAGGCGTGTTGACAAGGATGGGTGGATGGTAGAGGATTGCTGAGCTATTTCTTGGCAAATATCTGGGAGGAGGCGTTCCCCAAATGCCTCAATCCTGTTATTTTTGAGTAATGGACTGAACCCAGGTGCCTGATTGGACAGGGCCACTCCCAATTTCTTCTAGATAAATATTTGGTTGCCAGGAGGTTATATTTAAATGAAAAATACCTCCTTAGGAAGTTGTTGCCTAAGAATTCCTGCAGAGGGCAGGATCCCATCCCAGCTGGGAAAGGCTTGAGAACCACCCCAAAACTTAAACTGTACTCACTATGTACTTAGTGTACGGGCATCCAGTTTGAGGTCCTACAAATGTCTCCTGCTCTAATTAACAAGCAAAGCCATCAGTTAAATACACTGCTCTTCTTTAGGAAAATGCTCCTGGTCTCTAGTGTCATCATGGCGGGATTCTGAAGCACAAATGGAATCCAAGTCAGGGATTTGGCTTTAAAGAGAGAAGCTGGTTCTGTGAAAAAGAGCCTAATCCCTTCTGGAATCTAAAGCACAGAGTCTGGGAAGCTAGGGAATTTGGGTATTTTAGACATAGGGAATCTTAAGTTTGCCCTTGCTACTTGTAATTAACATTTAAATGTTGGCCTTTTAGTCCCCATCAGTGTAGCTTTTCTGCTTTCCCTATGTAGAGAATCCTCTTATATATTTTCCTTCTATTGTCACTGATGAGACTATTAGGACTCAGCAATTAAATCTTGTAACTGCCTTTTGGATTATGTGGCTTTAGAAATGACCCAGTTAACATCATCAGTTTTTTTTTTTTAAAGAAAAGAATACAGAACAAAATACAAATAAAAACAACAACAACAAAAATGGCCTAAAACAGAACACAAGTAAAAAGACTGTTAACCTAACTCGCTGGGTTAAAGTTCAATGTTTCTGTTTCTTCTATCGAGATTTATTCTAATCATTTTCTATAACAGCATGTGGCATTGAAGTCACATGCTGTGACTCTCCCCGTGGTTTTCTGAATCATCCCTTAATCACCAGCTATACATTATTTTGTTTTTGTTTTTAACTCTTTGGACCCCTTTTCTTTAGGGGTTACTCTAATATCCACTGAAAGATTGCCTCAGAAAGAGGAGATCTTACTCATGTGCAGCAGCTTAAATTCAAGTGATAAGAAGCTTGTTCAGCAGACTGGCTTGAGTTCAAGGGCTGTGTGCGTATGTTCCAGTGAGAACCCATCCGGAGTAATAATAGGGACCTGAGGGACACATGGCAGAAAGTCAAAGTTCAGAACTATTTATTCTAATTCATTGCGGGAAAAAAAAACTCCTGTTACTTATGATGAGTTTAAATTCTTCTTCCGTGGTGCTATTATTATATTTTAACAAATGAGAATAATGAGAGTAAACAGAAGCTGGAAGGTATTTTAGTGTCTGGTTCAGTCTCCCACTTTTGCAGATATACACTGTGGTCTTGGAGGACTGTCATCCACACATGCAATGACGAAGCTGAGAGTGAAACTTAAACATGGGCGAACAACTAAGGAGGGTATTTATCCATTGACCTAAATCTTTAAGTTCTAGCGTGTTCATCTTTTCTTCTCCTTGTGGCATCAAAGAACAGGAAATCTGATCTTTAGAAGCATCTGGGGAATGACACATTGATTAGGTGGATAGCAGATGCATAACTAGAGTTTTGACTTTCCATAAATGAGCTCCCTGATACTGGCTATTGACTATTTTCTTTTTTATCTGGACTTTTATTTTTAAAATACCTATAGGACAATGAGAGCACACTTTATGCTCTTGTGGTATCCATCAGAACAAAAGTCAAAAATTTGAATTTTTTGTCTGGATACACTTAAAATAATAATAACTGATGTAGTGAAGAGGATAAAATAGTGTAAGTGGTTTCACAGAAATTATACTGTACCATATGGAAGAAGACAGGCCTAAATATCAGTGTCAGGAGTTTTGAATTTGACTCAATCCCAGAATTTAACCCCTCATACTTCCGTAGAGTGTCATTGCAGGGGAAAGAGTCTTTCAAAAAAAGGTTTCCCTCCTTGCTTCTTGGAGTATTTAAATAACTATTTCTTTAAATTCTATTGGTCAGAAATCCATGCAGTTCCCCTGGGCAGTTGCTGGGTGGCAGCAGAAGTGTTGAAGTGGTGGCCCATGGACCAAGTAGAAAGGCAAAGAGGTAATATTCATGTTCAGTTGGCACTGAATGTGTGTCCTCGTTCTCACAAGGGACACAGTTGGGACTGGGTTTGGATTAGCCAGTAGTAGGGGGAATCTTTCTTTTCCCATTGTTTGTCACTGGTCACTTGAAAAGGGTGGTAAATAACTGCAGTAGCCACTGCCATTTATTAAGCAGTCATTGTGAGCTGGATACTGTTTTAGACTCTTCAGATATGTCATTGTAAATTCAAATGTCACCACTAGTGAGGTGTTGTTATTCCCATTTTGCAGATGAGGAAACAGGTGAAGAGAAAGATCACCCAGCAGACTTAAGGGCAAAAAAACAGCTGGTGCTTTGCCTGAGATGAAACACAGATCCTTATAACACCAAAATCCATTCTTTCCCTTCCATGGGACTGTTAAATAAGCATAGATAAAGCCAACAACAAAAATCTCATCACTGTTTTTGAGGTCAGTGAATCAATGGGAGTGGAGACGTCGGGCACATTTAAGCTAGAGAGAAAATAATAATGTCAGCAATTAGTTCTTAGTATCCTGAAATCTGCAAAGCCTTTCCACACTGCTTATTTGGATTCACACATACATACATGCACACACGCACTCCCATAGTCAATGCAGGGAGGTGGTTAATTTTGACCTTTACAAATGATAAAACTGAGGCTCACTTGAAGATGAAGTCATCTTAAGGATATTCTTGGTAAATAGTGCAAAACTGGCTCTCCTGATTCTCCAGGTTCAGATGTTCTCACTACACCATGCAGCCTTAAAGAGATGAGTTGTTTCTCTACACAGACAGTCCTTTAAGATAAATGTACAGTCTCTTAGGCCTTAGAGCACAGGGTTGAGACAGTCCCCATGACACTGAAGGCCCTCATCTTTCAGCACTGGCTAATTCCTGCCTACACTTCTCGTAATGCCTGTTTAAGCTGCAGCTGTTTCCAGAGTCCTGCAAGTGGGGGATGTCTCTCTGAGCTCACCCATCATTCACCCATAATGAAACTGTGAATCTGCTGCTTCTTCACCAAAGGCCCTCAATTGGTGTCAATATTCAGACAAACCTAGCTAAATGATCCCTAGCAGAAAATAGAGATGAAAGTAATTTAGACATCTTGGATATTTGCATGCTCATGTTTTACATTATTTATTTTTGGATAGAGTATAGATAAGAAATTCTTTTCAAATCTTGAATATCTGAGATTGTGTTAGAAAACTTCTGGACCTTGAATGGACCTACGACATTATCTAAAATCCGAAGAGGGAGAGTTGGTAATGTGAAGTCAGACTTATGTAGAGAGGCATGAAAGACTGGGATATCCTGACCCTGCAGGAAGAAGCTTGGTCTTAGGAACCGAGCATATGTGGATTTGAATCCTGACTGTCATTTACTAGTTGTGTGACAGCAGGTTAAACACTTGATGTCTCTGAGCCCTAGTCTCATCTTTAAAAATAGATATAATAATATCTGCTTTGCAGGGGAATTGGTCAGTCTAAAAGAGCTCGTGTATTCAAAAGCTTAATGTAGTGCATATGTACTTTGCCTTTTCTATACAAGCTGATTCTCCAATGTCTCTCATTTGCTTTGGATTCTAATGAGATCATGTGTTACAGAGTTTACAGGATAGATTACCCACATGATATATTAGAAGTACAACTCAGTCCTTGATGGGAAAAATACTGTGCAATCAATCTCTTTATAATTTATTCACATCATAAGTTTACCATGTTATAGCATGCTTTTGCCATATGTAGTTTGAGCATCTATTATTACATTTGGGATCTGCTTTGACTTGTAGCCTTGAACCTGTATAATTAAGTGTTATATTATAGCGGGCTTCACAGCATTGGGTAATGAAAAGAATTCTGGCCTTGTAATGAGGGGAATTTTGTGCCAACTCTACCAGGCACCAGCTGTGTGATTATAGATACCTCCTTTTGAGGCCTAAATATGAGCATTTTTAGTTCAGGTAATCTGTAAGTCCTGATCAGTTTTAAGATTTGATTTTGTTGTTGTTGTTGTTGCATTTTCTTTTACTGGTGGATATTGAGACCACAGTTGATTAAGTCTATATAATGCTTCTAGTGGGGTAGGGACAAGTGATTCAATAGTAGAAGATTAAGCTGAATTCCTAACCATGGACCTCTCCTGCTTAATTGGGTGTTTTTTGTTATTTTGTTTGTTTGTTTGTTTTTGTACACTGCAAGGGCTTAATACTAAATAGGATCAGCAAGTTCATTAGTCAGCTTTGGCAAGGATGGACCTTTCTAAAGTACCCCAGATTACAGGAAGGTGGCACTAAAGACTCTTCTCTCAGATAAATGAGGCCTGGGCTCTGGAATGGAATAGTCATAGGTCTTGAAATTGGAGACCACCAAGCAGGCATGTTCTCACCAGCAACCCTGATAGGTGATTATTAGCCTCTGTTTAAAGGTTTCTGGAAGAAGAGAATTCACTACTTCTTCTCTTGCCTGTTCCACTCAGGGAGGCTCAGCTTTGAATGGTCTTTCCTGTATTGAGTTGAATTAAGCTCCTCTTGTATCTTTCACCTCTTGGTCCTAGTATTTTTCTTTGTTGCTGCACAGAATCAAGACTCAGCTCATAAATTCAATGACCTTTTAACTCCTAGTACATGTCAAACACTTAGCTGAGCTCTGGAGGGATGACATATGGCATCTTTCTCTCTAAGGGTTTACAGTATGGTCAAAGAGACAGAAAAATAAAATGTCAGTTGCAGTATGATGTCCATTCCTGCTGGATGTAGACATGGGGAAGGATGAGGGCAGGAAGGATGCCCTATAGGGTTTGAAAGTCCCAAGTGTTCATGTCCTTCATCTGTAATTTCAAAAGTCATAGCAAGTCTCAGGAGACTTGAGCTCTAATCCCAGTTTTGCTGTTATTGTCTCTGTGAAATAATGAGCAATTCAATCCATTTTCCATAGCAGAGGCTGTCAATAGCATCCTCTCATGATATTAGTCTTCCACACTTTAAAAGAAATAATTGACACACTCATCTGATGAAGCTGGTCCAGGATTTCCCTACTCTTTATTTCTACTCCTCACTGGTCAGCCTAGAGTAGATCAGTGCTTAATTCTTCTTGCACCTGAGCCTTACCAAGTCACACTGAGCCCCATTTTCCATGCTGTGGGCCTGCATTGTGGTAACCTTTACCTTTTGCCTAAAATGTTTTCAGCAATTGTTAAATTAAAAGCACACTTAGAGAAAGCCCGCAGAAATTTTGAACGTGCCCAGGCAAATTGAAAGTTGTCCCTGGGATCTTTCCATTGACCAGTACAAAAAAGATGACTAAGGCAGTGTCTGCCCACTCCTATGTGGAAATAATGTTGTGTTTGTCTGAAAGCCAGTAAAAAATGTATGTTGAAAAATGGCCTGATGACAGGTTATTTTGTACCCCAAATGCCTTGATACTTCAAGTTCTTTATTTTTTAAATTCATACACTCCCGTTTTTTTCACTGAGCCTTGAAGGGATTTTAAAAAAAATGGAGAATGACCCAAACTTAAGGCTCTGAGGGGTTTGTTACTCTCATCTACTTCAGTCATCCCCTGTTAATTGTTTTTCTTTTTTGTTTTGTTTAGTTTTATTTTCTGTTTTCCCCCTTTTTTTTTTTTGCAGCTACAGTGAAATGAAAATGTTGGGTGAATGGGACATCTCACAAACATTGGAGGGAAATCCCTTAATGATGAGATATGAAATCCAACCTTTAAGTTCCATTACATAAAATATTTTCTTTTCTTTGGAATAGGAAAACAAATCTAATTGTCCTTTGTTCTGCTTACCTAGATAAACTTCAAGGTCAATGGCAATTTTTCTTGGGATTATTTGCTATTATGCAGAATTTAAATGAGAACATGGACTGGAAGGGACAGTAAATTCACTGGTTTGGGGATTCTGAATGACTCTCATGTGATGATGGGGAGAGCGGTAATGGAGGCCTGGGGCCCAGGGAATGGCACTGAGAATTCTCTAAGGCCTTGATTTCAGAGTATAGATTTTCTTATGTAAATGTAATTTCAGTAAACTTTAAGCAATGATTTAATTTTTTTTTGCAGAAGACTCCCCAGGATTTACCACCTTCTTTTTTCCCCCTAGACTAAAAGGAATGAAACTTGTCCCTTTCCTTAGCAATAGGTTTTACTCATCAGTTTAAAAAAATTTAAAATTAACTGATTTACACCATATTGGAAAGCATACAAATAGTCTTGAATTCCTACCTTAAATTTAATTTTATCTATGCTTTTTCTAAAAGAAATAAGAACCACTAAGTTTTCCCAAGGGCATATCTTGGGAGTTCAGTGAATTTTGATATATGTATAAAATGTTCATTATTGACTATAATAATTACAATCCACAAACCCTCTAATTTACTTATCAATTATTTATTGAGGTCAAGGCACTACATGTATTTATGCTTTTTGATTGCTCCAGAAAGAATAGAATACAAGCATGCATCACCTAGAAAGAGGTCTGAGGCCTTTTCCTTTTTTACTGAACTCCACCAGATCAAGCTTCTGCTTGACAACTTGACTCAAACGCCAAGCAGTACACATAAGAGTGATATTTCAAGCCAGGTTCAAGCAATCTGTTAAAATAGAATGAGCACATGCATTGTGTGTGAATATGTGTACATCACTATGTTAGGTGTTGTGATACAGAGCTAAATAACACAGTTTGTGGTATAAATAGTGCATATTACAATAGCAGAGATAGGTCAAGTGTATGGACAGCTATACTGTAAGTTGCAGTAAGCTTATGTCGTTGCAGAGGAATTGACATCAAACAGAATTCATATAACTGTGGGTATATCTGGAGAACATAAAGGAAGTGGTATATGACAAGACCTTTAAAGAAGGGTTACCAGGGTAGTGGTGGGGATTTGGGATATAAAGAGAGGGTTAGAGGAAAAACCTAGTCCATGTGGAAAGTATAGCAAAAATAGAAATACATGGTCAAGAAATAGCAAGGAAATGCAGAGAATACTGAGTGGGTGCAGTTTTGCTTAAGTGTAACGAATGCGTAGTGGATGATAAGGCTAGAAGTGGGGTCACATGAAGGATGGAGACTTTGAAAGCCAGTGCAAAATGATTGTATAACATGCTTGGTAACTTGGAAGCTACAGCTGAATTTTAAGTGAAGAAGTGAATCCATTTAACAGATTGTTTTTTTTGACATGCCTTCTATAGGTCAGGTACTATGCAAAGTGTTGAGAACTGAAAGAAAAAACAGCTTCATGCTTCAAAGTCTTTTGTGGGACAAAGAGTTAAATGTAATTATTTAATTTTTTAAAAAGATTTTATTTATTTATTTCTAGGGGAAGGGAAGGAGAAAGAAAGGGAGAGAAACCTCAATGTGTGGTTGTCTTTTGTGCATCCCCAGCTGGGAACCTGGCCTGCAACCCAGGCATGTGCCCTGACTGGGAATCAAACTGCTGACCTTTTGTTTCACAGGCCAGCACTCAATCCACTGAGCCACACCAGCCAGGGCTAAATGTAATTATTTTAACATACTTATGAATACTGAGCTGGGGCATCTTGTTCAGAAAGCTAAGGGATCACAGAATGTTTCTTAAAGGAAATGAGCCTTAAGAACTGAATGAGGGCTTTCTAGGTTGATGAAATGAGAAATGCTCTTCCAAAAGACTCTTGAAACGATTGATGTGATTTTTAACACAAGGAACACTGGGTGGAGAGATTTCTGCTGAAGGATGGGAGTAGGACAGTGGAGGAAGGGAGAGAGTTAGGAGGCTGCTACAGTTGAACAGGGAAGACAGTGAGAGCCTGAACTAGTTGAGATGGATGTGAAGATGAAGAGATGGTTACTCCTACAAAAGAGCCAGTAGCAACAGATGTCGATTTGATGCTGGAAGTAGGGTCTGGGGTGGGAATTGCAGAAGGGGAAGAGCATGAGAGAAGGCACTAGAAATGGCTATGATTGGGAGCCTGGGAGGCAAGGAGAATGTACTGTTATTGGGAGGAATGCAGCAGTCAGGAGAAGGAGCTTCAGGGGAAATATGTGGAATTCAGTGTTGGGTCACTACTAGAAAGCAAAGTAAGCCAATTTTCAAAAAAAGAAATAAAAAGGTCTGGGAGCAAAATTTTTGGGGCTATTGATGTAATTTTTTGTTCCTTTTGTCTCTTGGGAAATCTCAAGCCATAGGAAACATGCCGAAATATTGCCTTAAGCACACATTAACGTATTGATGTTTAAGGCAAAATGATCATGTATATTAACTATAAACTGTATAAACCATACCTTGTTAATAATTCCTATACAGATGATACTGGACTTACGGTGGCTTTATGTCCTGGTACAACTATCTCAAGTTGAAAATATCATCAGTTGAAGATGCATTTAAAAGACCTAACCCACTGAGTACCAGAGCTTAGCCTGCCTAGCTGACCTTCAATGTGCTCAGAACATGTACATTGGGCTACAGCTGGGCAATTATCTTGAGTTTCATCTCAAGAGAGTAATTGCCTTCCTCTTCTTCTTACCAGGAGCAGAAGATACATTCAGGTGAACATTTTGTAGATGTGATGGGATTCAAAAACACAAAATAATATCCAAAAAAAGCTGGCAACACAGTACACTACACAGTATGGGTTGTTTATCCTCGCAGTTGCAGATTGCATGGCTGACTGGGAGCTGCGGCTCCCTGTGGTTATGGCACCTTATGTTACAAGCCCAGGGAAAGGTCAAAATTCAAAATTTGAAGTGTGGTTTCTACTGAATGCATATCACTTTTGCACCACTGTCAAGCTGAGCCATTCTAAGTAGGGGACAGTCTGTACTCTTCTTTGCCTTGGTTTATGGATGTTCTAAATAATACCTTGGGATTATTTACGATGACAAGTTGGCATTTTTCAGTAAGTTGCTTTCTCGGAAAGGGACCAACAGAGGCAGGGTTTTCTCAAAACACCTAATTTTCATTTCTTCCTCCTTTCTTTCAGTTAGTGGGTAAAATTAGTGACTAGTGGACCGCACGTATAGATTTAATGACCCCCCCACATGCCTTAGGGATGAATCATGGTGGCCTCCTCTCTGTGCCTCCTCATTACTTCATTTCCAACTCCATTTCTGTCTCCACTGTAATTGCAGCACTGGGTGAGACGCTGCTCGAGGAGGAATTAGCTGAACTGTGGTGGTTTGGCAACAGAAGGAGAGAGAGGAAATAGCATGGAACAGGAGGTTTGTGTAAAACATGTAGCCTTGTGGCTTTCTGCCCAACCAAGGCAGCTTCCCCTACAGTTTCCAGCCCTCCTAGGGCTTTGAAGGCACTGAGTGTGAGATGGAGGTGAGTCTACATGATGTATTTGCCCTCAAACGTAATTATCTGCATATAAAGAAGCACTTAAATACACACATATGAACACACCTCATACCCTAGGATCTAAGAGGAATTTTAAAATCACATTCATGTTTCAGAAAGCAAAGAAAGGAGAGGAATTAATTTGGGTGGTCTGGCATTTTGGTGGAAAAAAGAATGCAGATAGTAGGATGAAGTTAAGAGTGGGAAAATGACATAACTCAATTCTATTAGAGGCAAGTGCTGTTTTTTAATGTCTTTTTTTGTTGGTGACTCAAGCTTCCCAAAATCAAGATGTTTCATTCATTAAGACTTTGCAGTGCATACACATTTGACCAGTGTACAGAGCATAGAATACTAAATAAATAAAAGTTTGTAGGCTTGAAGTGCTAAGAGTGAATTAATTAGGGAGATCAGTTGTTGGAAAATGACTGATGCATGGACTAGTTAAAAAGAAAACGTGTTGCATTTTAATTCTAGTGAAGTACTTTACATCTTTTCTAGTCCAATTCCACACTTCACGTTAGAATCACTATTATATGGGCTGGCAAATGGCTCACTGGTGTGTGTCCCAGCATGTTCAGAAATGGGGAAATCACTGCAGCCATGTAGAAGCCTAATTCTTCATATTCATAAATATGTTTTTGGATTTATGAACTGTGCACCGCGTGCTTTCTCAGATGTGCGTCTCCAGGCTGATCGACCCTCTTCACAGAGGGTATTCTCTCATATCAAAGATCTCTACCACCGGGTCTCCCTTGCACACTTGCTCACTTGATTTAAAATTGGTGCCTTTTCTTTCCCTGGCCCTTTGTCATTGTGGAGTTAATATAATTCTGTTACCTCATGACTCAGGAGCTGTGAACGGCCTGTGATCCAACCTATGTTTGGATCATTAGATTTAGTGTTCCCAAGGTGAACATTTGGGGAGTGGTTTCTGCTCCCCTGGGTTAAGAGAGAACCTCAGGGGCCCAGAGGTCAGGAGGAGTCCACACTGTCATAGCTCTGGGTCTTCTGGCCCAGCACGAGGTGTGGAAGCTGTTGCTGGAAAGCAGACTGGTTTATAAGCTGAGCAGACTGCTCATCCAGACCCCCGTGATGTCTCATCTCAGCAATATGGTAAATGATGCTATGAACAATGCCTGTTTCTATCCATCTTGTCGTAGCCTGTGGCTAATTAAATAAGGGTAGCTGTGGTATCACGGAGGAAGAAGAGTGCCAAGTGCCTATGCTCTGTGTTCTTATGAAGTATGTACAGAATATAAAATATTAAGATTCCTCAAGTCAAGCCTTTCAAGATGTATTTGAGGTGAGGTATGCTCTGGACTGAAAGTCAGCAAACATTTTCTCTAAAGAAATAATAGACACTAAATATGTTAGAGTTTATGGTCCATATAGTATCTCTCTCACAACTACTCAACTCTGCTGTTACAGTGTGAAAGCAACCATAGGCAATACATAAATGAATGAGTGAGGCTGTATCCAATGACACTTAAAAAACAAACAAACAGGAAATGAGCCAGATTTGGCCATGGGCCCTGGTTTGCCAATCACTGCCCCAGAGGGTGGACAGTTAGCATAGTGGAGGACAGTCCTTGGCAGCCTATAGTGAGGCCCTGTTCTGACCTGTTCAACATTCCTATGTATGATTCAGTTGATCACAGAGAACACACCTGGTAAATCTGCAGGTTTCAGGAAATCAATGTTCTGTAATATATTTTGCAACATGATTACGGTGCAGAAAGAGGCAGTTATAGCCTGGTGACTAAGAGCATTGCCTTTAGAGTTAGATGAACCTACCTTGAAATTGTAGCTTTGCCACTTTCTACATGGGGGGATTCTTTTTAACTTGTGTAAGTTATTCAGCCTCTCTAAGTTTTATTTTTTCTCCTGTAGAATAAGCATAATTTTATTTGTGTCAAGAGTTGTTGCTATATAAAGGACACATGGACAAAGCCAAAGGGGGTAGGTTTGAGGGTGGGAAGTGGGGATAGAGGGGTGAGGGGGCATGGTGGAGTGAAAATGGAGACAGCTGTACTTGAACAATAATAACAAAATAAATAAAAAGTTTTGTTGCAAGTTTTAAATTAAACGATGTATATAAATTGTTTAATACAATGTCTGATGCATAGTAAGTGCTCAAAGAAAGGCAGTATGAGAAACCTCACTGGAGCCCTGAACCCCTGGCCAACCAGGTTCTGAAGCTGGCAGGATGAATGTGTGGGTGGCACACAGGGAAGTCAACCCTGAACTTGAATGATGAGTAGTTGGGACATCTGGCTGGCCTGCATCATCTTGGTGGGACTGCTGCATGTGGTTCTATTCAGCATTCCTGTTGTCTGAACCCTGACCAATGTCATCCATAGCTTGGCATTGTATGTCTTCAACATGGGGCAAAAAGGATACCCTTTAAAACCCCTGACCAAGGAAAGGCTTACTACTGACACACTCTGAACAGACGGATTATGGGCTCCAATGTACCTCTTTCTGCCAATTCCTCAGCATCTCTCCTATTGTACTTTAGGCACTCTATCTGCTAGCCAGCTTCTACACCAAGTATGCTGCTTCTCACTTCCTCATCTACACAGCCTCACTGCTCAGCATACTGTTGCCCAAATTGCCCCGATTCCATGGTGTTCAACTCTTTGGCACCAAATACTAAGGGATGGGGCTGCAGACAACCTTGGAACAAAAGGTTGTAACATCTTCTTTTCTTCATATTGTCGTTATATCTTGAAAGCTTGAGATTTATACAACTGTTCCCAAGCTCCCAGAAAGAGAACATATTGAAAAATGGGGCTCCCCGGGCCTACCCCTGCTAGGAACAGGCTTCTTTGAACCAGGAAAGGGAGGGGAGATAAGGGGCAATCCGCTCTCCTCCACAGGAGGAGACTATGTTTGGATCGCTTGTTTGGTGATTAAGTTTTGCCATATCTTTTACCCCCATCCTCTTCCACCTCTGTTTGGCTGTTTATTTTCTTTATAATGAAGGCAACTTTTTTTTTTCAAAAAAATGAAGGAAAAGAAAACCCTCACTGAATCAAGAACAAAAACAAAGGAATTCCCCTGGCTTGGAGGAGAAATGACATAAGCTGATCCATCACACAGAGGCAGACCTCCCTGCCTACTAGTGCAGGTTGTGTCTAGAGACTCCTTGTCAGCCTGTAGTTTGTGACATTGCACGGAACAGGGCAGAGAGGTAATTCCCTCTCTAAGGAGGTGTTTGTAAAAGTTGCAGAGGGGAATGTCTGAGTGAAAGAGTAAACTGGACTCAGCCCTCCAGCTAGGCAAATGAGTTAGGAGAAGGGGTCTCAAACAAAGAGTAAGAATACTCTGGTAGATCACAACTTTGTATCCGGAAGGTCTCTGAGCTGGATCTGTAGCCACTTCCTCTTACCTCTATCGTGGGTGGAATTCCTATTGCAGGGGAGGGGAGGGAGTAGTGGTATTACTAGACCTTGCCTTTTGCTACTTGGGCATTTTGCTGTTAATGTAAAGCTGACATCCACACCAGCTCTGTACAGGACTATCTTCATGCTAGACTATAAGGTATTGCATATGATGAACTGTGTCTTACTTAGTTTTGGGTCACTCCAGCCTAGCATAGTATAGGAAAAAATGTTTT
>PVKM010009081.1:0-37621 GCA_004027735.1 Carollia perspicillata | reverse complement strand
CTGGGGCTCTGAGCTTTTCTTCTGTTTGAGTCATTTTTGGTCAGGTGGCGCCTGTTGCGTATGAGGGGCGGAGTCTTAGGTGTTCACCAGGGCGGGGCAGCCTAGTCGCCAAGCTGTGACGCTGTCGGTCGGGTTGAATGTTTGTCGACTTCCGTACTTCAATTCTGTGTGTTCTGGTTGTGTTATTGTTTATAAATATTTGTTGTCCTTAATCTTGGTTGTGAGAGGAGGTACAGTGTCTCCACCTACGCCTCCATCTTGGCCGGAAGTCTTAATTTATTGATTTTAAGAGAGGGAAGAAAGGAAAGAGAAAGAAAGACATTGAGAAAGAGAAACATTGATTTGTTGTTCAACTTATTCGTGTATTCAAATATGTGCCCTGACTGGAGATTGAACCCACAACCCTGGCTTATTGGGATGATACTCTAACTAACCGAGCTATGCAGCCAGGGTGGGAATCTCATTTTTTGATGAGTCTGGACCTTTTGAGTTAACCACAGAGTTAAACAAAACCTCGACAGTCTTCAGAGAAACCCAGCATCTTAAGCATCTGAGCAAACTGATGTGTTGGCCATTCGCATTCCTGAGGACACACTCTGGACTGATGTAACATTCCAAAAGCCCACCTGGATCGGAAGGCCAGGCTTTGCGGGGTGCCTCGTGCCCTGTATGCGATTATGCAGAATGTCTTGTCTTAATCCTGTCTCCTTTACTCTCTAGTGGATCTGATAGGTGGCTACAACATTGGCACCATCAGCCATGAGAGCCGTGTGGATTGGCTGGAACTTAATGAGACGGGACACAAGCTTCTCTTCAGGGACCGCAAACTTCGTGTGAGGAGGGTTACTAAGGCCTTAGCCATTGACCGGGTCCATAGAGGATGTGGTACTCGCTGCCACCAGGGGTTGTGGGGGGCGGGATGGGACATAATTTCTTGGTCCTGCGCTATTAGCATAACACAAGGCCCAGAGGAACCAACATTCTTTGTATTGGATACCGCAACCCATCCTTGTTACCCTGAAGGAGACTGTGTCATGATGGCACCCAAGTCAGGAGGGGAATTTGAGAGTTGGTTTCTCCTGTACTACTCACAGGGCTGTGCCCCTGGGAAACTTCCTCACCCCTGCACTCCTCCTGCTCATGCCCACCTGCACCCACACCTGCCGCTTCCGTGCACGTCAGCTGTGCTTGTCTGACAGCGCTGCAGCTGGCTCGAGGGCGGTCTCCTCCTCGCCACTTGTTGATTCTGAGTTCAGTACAGTACCACCAAAGAGTTCAACCTCAGGGGCAAAGGGATAGCTGCTGGTTTTTCATTTTATTTTTCAACGTTATGTGAAAGCCACATCACAAATTTCCAGGCCATTTACTTTGTCTGGTGGCTTTACTTTTGTAATCCAGGCTGGTGACTCTGGCCCAGTTACTCTAAGAATGAAAGTCTGACCTTCGCCTATCTTAAACTCCCAGAATGTAGATCTTTGCTCTATATTTGACCAGTCAGAATATTCCAACTCACCATAAACTTCAAGGGTTGCAGGTCAATAAGCTTTGAAATTCAGCATGTACCCGCCTGGTGGGTTAGGTCACCACATTTCACCATCAGGGAAATGGTCGAGACCTGAAGACACTGCACACTCCCTTCTGATTGTGCTGTCTACCCCTTCCTTCTGCAGCTGCATCTGTACGATATCGAAAGCTGCTCTAAGACGATGATCCTCAACTTCTGCTCCTACGTGCAGTGGGTCCCAGGAAGTGATGTGCTGGTAGCTCAGAACCGAAACAGCTTGTGTGTATGGTACAACATTGAGGCACCTGAGAGGGTCACCATGTCCCCTATAAGGGTATGTCAACACCAGGGCGCCTCAGACATCGGGTCAGGCTGACTAATTAGAGCACTGCGGAGGCTCCAAAGGTTACTTGGTTTTCTCTGCCCACCACCCGTAATCTCTGGGACGGAGTAGTGAGTAAAGCTTAGACTCCTTCCCCACAGTGGACCAGGCCCCAGGGCCATTCTTGTTCAGGTTCCTGACCTTGTGTTAGACCCTTGGAGTATGGGACCCTATGACAGGGGCCCTGGGAATTCACCTGATGATAGGGAGCCGTCCCCTCAGGCTGGTAGATCCCCACCAGGAGGAGCAGTTCCGTGTCACTTCCTCAGGTGCTGACTCCGTCGGAAGCCATTCAGAGTTGTAATTCCTTTTTGCTCAGACTGCAGATCAGACCCTGTCTTGTATCCTCCCCCATCACACACTCAAGGAATCTCCCCAAATCCGGGAGACTGAAAAGAAGGAAGAGAGGCCCCGCGTCAGGTTAGGATGACTGGTGCGGGTGTGGATGGAGCGCTTGATACTTTCTTTTTGCTCTTTTTCTGTATCTCTTTTTTCTGCTTGCTTGTCTCAGTTTAGGCTGATTAAGGTTGGGTTTTTTGTTTGTTTGTCTTTTCCTTTTTAAACACCCTTTTTCCACTTTTTTGTTTTGGAGGTTATATATTGTATTTCTGTAGCGATTACTCTTGAAAGTTTACCATGTACCTAAATTAACAAAGTCTAAAGTCAATCAGCATCTAACCTCCACTCCCCTGCAAACAATACAAGGACATTAAAAATGACCTTTGTTAACTTTAGTTACTTCCCCTTTGCCATTATTATCCAGTATTTTAGTTCTCTTTGGTTATCCCCCAAGTTAGACATTACTGTTTTATACAATGTGTTTAGATTAACCAACATGGTACCAGTTTCTTTTTCCCCTTTTCTTTGCGCATTGCATACCTTTCCTCTAGAGTTATTTTTCTTCTTGAAAGAAAGTCTTCTCATGATGAAAGCTTTGTTTTTGAATATCTGAAAAATGTTTCTATTTGGCCTTTGTCCTTTTTTAAAAAAAATTCTATTTATTTATTTAACCGGGGACCTGGCCCACAACCCAGGCATGTGCCCTGA
Source organism: Carollia perspicillata (assembly GCA_004027735.1). Lineage (NCBI taxonomy): Eukaryota > Metazoa > Chordata > Mammalia > Chiroptera > Phyllostomidae > Carollia > Carollia perspicillata. The sequence continues at coordinate 34,688 of PVKM010009081.1, read as the reverse complement.
GCAGGAATTGAATGGGCAGCCTTTCAGTTTGCAGGACGATGCTCAACCCACTGAGCCACACCAGCCAGGGCTAGCTGTCGTTCTTGAAAGATGCTTGGACTCAGTACCCGGTTCTAGACTGACTTAGTTTTCTCAGCCTTTTGCAAATATTGTCCCATTGGTTGACTTATTTTATATTCCATAATTTTTTCAGAACTGATATTTTTAGTGTCTGAAATCCTTGGAAGTCCAAAACTGCTGTTCATAGTGATTGTTTACTCCTGTACAGTGATTTGTTAACTCGTATTTGGGTTTGTTTTTGTTTAAATTATGAGCTCATGTCACGTTGAATCTTTGGAATCCCAAGGACCTAGAATGTTTTCCTCTACAGGCGACTTGAGTTTGCTTCTGCAGGAATCAGGCCTGTTAGTGACCAATGCCACCTGTGGAGCCTTTACTGAAGAAAGGGTCCCAGGTTAATGAGGGACTCGCGGACTCGGTGTCCCCATTGAGCTGGAGGACCCAAGGTCTGTTCTGACACTGTGTGTGCCTTCAGAGCACATTCTTCCCACCGGCTCAACTTTCATATTTTCTTGCTCAGTTTTTAGCTTGCTGACCCTTTATTTTCTTTCCTGCTCTTTCTCTCTCGCTCTTGTTCTGGCTCTGGCTCTTTCTTTCCTTTTTGAGGGGGAAGAATGGAAGAGGAAGTAAGAAGCATGCCTAGTGATTTCCTCAGTTGAAGTCAGCATGGTATTAAAAAGTATGCCAAGTTCACCCTGATGGGTGTGGCTTAGTGGGTTGGGCCTCATCCCACAGCCGAAAAGTCACAGGTTTGATTCCCAGTCAGGGCACGTGCCCGGATTGCAGGCCAGGGCCCCTGGTGGGGGCCTGTGAAAGGCAGCTGATGGGTGTTTCTCTCCCCCCCTTCCTCCCTTCCCGTCTCCCTAAAAATAAATAAATAAAGTCTTTAAAAAGAAACCACAGTATGCCAGGTTCAAGGTGTTTTTTAAGGGGAGCATCCTTACGAATACCTAGTCATGGTATTGCTGGAAGCAGAAGTGGCTGTCACATTTTGTCACCTTACCTGCAGGCATTAGTGGCACCATAGTTATGACTACTTTAACCCACGAGTGACACTGAAGATAAAGGGTTTTTATCTCCCTGAGGGAAAGTAAATGTTAGGAAAGCAAGGTCAGTGGGTGAGGGTGGGTGTGTCCTGCATTTGACTCAGTGGAAACACTAATGTGGACTTCGGGTGGGGTGGGGGATTGAATTTTTACAGGGTGACGTTGTAGGTGTGGAGCGGGGCGGGGGAAAGACTGAGGTGATGGTGACCGAAGGTGTGACTACAGTTGCCTACACTCTGGACGAGGGTCTTATTGAGTTTGGAACAGCCATTGATGACGGCAACTACACCCGGTAAGGAGCCGGGCCTCGAACCGGCAACCTGGAGTGGGCTGTGAAACTGGCCGTATCCCAGCAGGACTTGGTGACCAGGGAGGAGATTAGACGAGAAGGGCTGACGGTGGCCTGGCCCTCTCCTCCCCGCCCCATCACCCCTATTCCTCCGTGCCTTCCTGACCCTGGACTCAGTCCTTGTGCTTTGGTTCCTTCCTTCTCCAGGGCAACAGCCTTCTTGGAGACTCTAGAAATGACCCCAGAAACAGAGGCAATGTGGAAAACCTTGAGTAAGCTGGCCCTAGAGGCAAGGCAGCTGCACATCGCGGAGAGGTGAGAGGGCCCGCAGAGCGAGGTGCCGGGCAGCGAGAAGGCTGACCCCGTGGGTGTTTCACGTGTGGGCAGCTCCTGTCCTGAGTTAAGGCCCTGCTCCCGTCCCGCGCCAGCAGATGTCAGCGAGCCCTTCAGTAGTACAGTCGTTCCAAACCCTCTCACCCTGGCCTGTGAGAGTGTCTTTTGTTGTTTCTGCTTCCCCTTCTTGTAAATAGCAGCCCCTTCAAAGTTTTTAACACCTGTACCCTACAATCCAGGCATTGATGTGTGTATTCTGAACATGGTACAGAGTGTAGTTAACAGGCCAGACTTGGGACCTGAGACTCTTGAACTCTAGAGTTCAAATCTGGGCTCCATTTACCAACTTGTGTAACCTTGGAGAGATGACATAGCCTTTCCAAGCCTTGGTACCTCAACTCCCTCTGTGTGAGATGGGGATATGACAGAACTTACACGGAAGGATGGCGGCGGTGGCAGTAGAGAACAACTGAGAGCCTCCGTGCAGACAGCGCCCATTGCAGGTGTTCAGTAAATGCAGCTGCCACAGTCCTGGCCGGGAGTCGTCCTGCTCCCCTTCGCCCACATTCCCCACAGCCAGACTATCAGCACCTCCGGGCGACTCTGATCCAGCGTCTTCAAAACATGCTGAATGTCTTATTTGTCCAACTCTGCTGTCCCCACCCTAGAACTGGCCACCACCATCTCCTACCTGCAATGTTACAACAGCCCCTTAAGTAGTCTCACTGAGACCGCCCTTAGGTCCGTTCATCCCATAGCAGCTGAGGTGATTTTTTCGAAAACATAAATTAGATTATGTCATTTTACTTGCTCAGCATCTACCAGTAGCTTACGATTGTCCTCAGTAGAAAACCCAGACTCTTTGCCACGTTTGAAGGCCCTGCACTGTCTGGCCTCTGCTTCCTCCTCCTACCAGGTACCTACTTGCCCACTAGTCTCCACCCGCACTGGCATCCTTGCAGCCCTTTGAGCATGCCGGGCTCACTCCTGCCGCAGGGCCTTTACACTAGCTGTCCCTTCTGCTGGCAGTAATTTGTCCCTCTTTACATGACCGCCCCCTTCTTGTATTCCGGTCTCAGTTCAGACATCAGCACCTCACCCAGGCCTTCTCTGACTGCCAACCTAAATAGTCCCCTCAGTTACTGTCTATAATGGCACACGTTCTGTTTCCTTTCTCATTCTCTCAAATTATTTTTTGTTTGTTTGCTAATTATTTGTCTCCACCAGAAAGTAAGTTCCCTGAGACCAAGGCCATCACATCTGTCTTATTCCCCTTGTGTCTTCAGTTCTGGCAAGACAAGTGCCTGGCACATAATAGATGCTTAGTATATGCCTGATAAGCCAATGAATTAATGATGATCCTGTAGTAATATTACTGTTACTATTATTGCATCCATACTGTAGGTGCTTTTCCGCTTTGGGCCATGTAGCAAAAGCTCGGTTCCTGCATGAGACCAATGAGATTGCAGATCAAGTGTCTCGGGAATATGCAAGTATTACCCTCCCGATTCATTCAGTCTCTCCAGCTGAGATTTCTCTTAGTCCTCAGCTCCATGAATCCTAGCTTCCCAGCCATGACCCATTTCCTCTACCCTGACCACGCCCCACCACCTCCACTGCACGCCCTGCAGTTGGACCATTTTGGAATTGCTTGCCAAACCTCAAGCCTCTGAACCCATGAAGTTTTTCAGCTTTCCAAGTCTGTTAGCTTCCACATCTCTCTGGCCTTCCTGTCCCGGCCTGCCCAGACAGAGTGGCCCCTGCAGCATGATAGGCTCACCAGAACCTCCCTCTTCCCTGCAGGGTGGAGAAGGAACAGATTTTTATCAGGTCCGAGCACGTCTAGCCATGCTGGAAAAGAACTACAAACTGGCTGAAATGATCTTCTTGGAACAGGTAATGGGACAGGAGGGACCAGAGGGAGGAGGTGGCCTAAAGCTATACAATTTGAGAAGCCCTCTTTAAGAAAAACTGCCTTGGAAGGGGCCTGTGCAAATAAGGTGCCCTGAAGTGTAAGCCTCTTGGAGTTTCACAAGAAATCCTCCTCTGCTTGTGTATAAATAAATGCCATCTGGGCTGGTAACTTAGCCAGGCCAAGGGGAGCTTGCTGACTTGTGATCCTCATGTCTTCCCGGTGTCCCTCTGTCCTCTGCCTGGGTTCCCCTAGAATGCTGTTGAGGAGGCCATGGACATGTACCAGGAGCTACACCGTTGGGATGACTGCATCGCTGTGGCCGAGGCCAAGGTATCAGTTGCGTCTTCTCTACAGTGCTTCAGAACTCAGTTCCACCAACATCATAAACCTCTGCTTGTCAAGGAGGCTGTAGGAGCTGGAACGGGTCGGGGCTGGGAGCTGACATGGTGAGGGGTCAGGGCACTGGTGTCCAGGAGGATTTCCGGTGCTCCGGTGGGATTGGAGATTCACGGGAGGCAGCAGGGTGGGAAGGAGAGGTGTGACTCCCCCGTCTCCTCTGTGGTGTCCCCAGGGGCACCCCGCGCTAGAAAAGCTGCGCCGGAGTTACTACCAGTGGCTGATGGACACCCAGCAAGAAGAACGAGCAGGCGAACTGCAGGAGAGCCAAGGGGATGGGCTAGCAGCCATCAGCCTCTACCTCAAAGCCGGGCTCCCGGCCAGAGCTGCTCGGCTGGTGCTGACCCAGGAGGAACTGCTAGCCAACACCGAGCTGGTGGAGCACATCACCGCAGCCCTTACCAAAGGGGAACTGTATGAACGGGTGCGGCAGGCTTCCCATTCCTGTCCCTTATTTCCAAGGCTCAGTGCCCCTCTCTTACCCAGGGGGGCCTTGGAGTGCATTGCCCTCCATGACTGGTGGCCGATTCTTTTCTTGTTGGGGCTGGTACTTGATTCTTTGTGTAGTAGGGGTTTCCTGGTAGTAATATATAGTATGTGTTAACAGGCAGGTGATCTCTTTGAGAAGATTCGAAATCCACAGCGGGCCCTGGACTGTTACTGTAAAGGCAGTGCCTTCATGAAAGGTACGAGTCACCCACAACCCGCCCTTCAGTGTCACAGGCTCCAGTGCCTCTGTCCAGGCTGACGGGCTTCCCTTCTCCATGCCTCCACTTCTCACGTGTTTTCCACACTTCATTTCCCTGTCTCACTCTCCCTGAGTCCCGTCCCTGGAAGTCCGAGCTGAGTGCCTCTCCATCTCTGGCAGCGGTGGAGCTGGCTCGAATGGCATTCCCAGCGGAGGTGGTGAGACTAGAGGAGGCGTGGGGGGACCACCTGGTGCAGCAGAAGCAGCTTGACGCAGCCATTAATCACTATATTGAAGCCAGGTATGGGGGTCTGGGGTGCAGAGGAGATCGGGTGTGTGCAAGTAAGGGCGCCAAGGCCTAAAGGAAGAGCTCTCAAAACGCAGTGTGGGGAATGCCCGAGGTGTCCTTTCCCGCCATCCATCTTCCTCTTTCCTCTGACACACTGATGCCTTGCCCAACTATGCCAGGTGCTCCATTAAGGCAATTGAAGCTGCCCTGGGTGCCCGCCAGTGGAAGAAGGCAATTTATATATTAGATCTACAGGACCGGAACACTGCGTCCAAATACTATCCCCGAGTGGCCCAGCACTACGCATCTCTGCAGGAGTACGAGGTGAGGACCAGCCCCTCTCTGCCGCCTGAGGCAGTCAGTGCAGCGTGACAGGGAGAGAAACTGAACGGGACGTGGGGCCACCTCACCAGACCCTTCCTTCTAAGACCCAGCAGCGTCACCACCCTGAACGGGAAGAAACGATTTACTGACCCTGTGTCATTCCAGCGTGACGCTGACCCTCCTCCCGGGCCAGCAGGAGTGGTTCCTCACGGATAATCCCAACTCAGCTAATGTAGAAAATCCCTTGCGCTGCAGCAGGGTGAGGCCCTTTTAAACTCCCATTGTGTTGCCCTCATACTGGTTTTGGCTGGTCTTTTTTCCAAAAGATTAGAAGGCATGAGATACCCACGGTCATCTCTTCTCTGTTACGGTATGAACACCGTATCCCAGGCTCTGTCTACTGCGGCCCAGCCGAGGTTCGCTCCTTCCCCCTCGGGCTGCTTGAGCTCTGTTGCTCTGACCTCTTGCATCTGCCTCTCTCAACCAGATTGCTGAGGAACTCTACGTTAAAGGAGACCGGACAAAAGAGGCGATAGACATGTACACCCAGGCTGGCCGCTGGGAGCAGGCCCACAAGGTAGAGAGGGTGTGGGGCCGTGACCGGAAAATTCCACCCCGGTGGTCGTGGTGCCACTCTCCTTCGTCTCTGATCAGCCCCCCCATTTCCCTGGGTTCCCAGAAAGCTGAGGAAGTACCAAAACATAGTCAGGGTAACTTTGATCCCCAGCCACAGGGAAAGGCAAGGACAGAGAGAGACCTGTGTCCCCAAACCTGTAAGTCTGAAGAGCAGGCGGTCTTGGGAGCTGGGGAATCTGGAATACCACTCCCGACGCTCCAGTGGCACTGGCAGCTGTGCGCTCGCCTCCACTCCCAGAACCCAGTGGTGGCCGCAGTAGGAGGATGGCGGTGGGAACAGAGGCCCCCAGCACACGGCATCTCTGACCCTCCTGCTTTAGTACACTGTAGTCCTTACTTGGCTTCTTATGGACTTGGAATCCCCTGCACTGACTGGGAGGGTGGCAGTAACCACACTCCTGTGCACAGTGGAAAGTTCAGAGGTCTGTGAAGACAGGTTCCCTTCAGCCCCACTTCTCTCAGGAACTGGCACCTGAGGCTACTCTTGCTCTATGCACACAGCTAGCGACCAAGTGCATGAGACCAGAAGAAGTGTCGGTGCTATACATCACCCAGGCGCAGGAGATGGAGAAGCAGGGCAAGTACCGTGAGGCTGAAAGGTGAGCAGGGTCCCAGAGGAGGTGTGGAGGGAGAGGGGGATGGGGTCTGAGGGTACGTCCCGTGCAGGAGTGACCCTAGCAGCAGGAATGTGGGTCTAGGAGGCCCCAAGAGTGTCTCCTTTCTCCAGGCTGTACGTGACAGTGGAAGAGCCTGATCTCGCCATTACCATGTTCAAAAAGCACAAGCTGTATGACGACATGATCCGCCTGGTAGGGAAGCACCACCCAGACCTCCTCAGTGACACGCACCTCCACCTGGGCAAGGTGAGCCCTTCCTCTGTCCCTGCCCACCTCTTCGTCAGACAAGCTGCACTGGCCCCCGTCTCTGTGCTGACCCACCTCTCCACAGGAGCTGGAGGCCGAAGGCCGACTTCAGGAGGCGGAGTACCACTACCTCGAGGCCCAGGAATGGAAGGCAACAGTGAACATGTACCGGTCCAATGGGCTTTGGGAAGAGGCCTACCGGGTAAGGAATCCAGGCCATGCTGGGGGCACAGCCCTCCTTCCCCACTCTCAAGTGGCCGCCTAATTCTAATCTAGGCATGGGTCTCTGAAAAACGTCCACACCTATACCCAGAATTTCTCATGCAATCTTAAAGGTGTGTGGACCACCTGCAATCTGTCCTTGGCCCGTAAACAGGTGAAGAGACTCAGAAACTTCGCCTTCCTCCTGTTGTTCTAGCCCCGGTACCTGATCCTTGCTGCAGCCAAGGCCAGGTCAGAGATGAGAAGGGAGCCGCCCCATGTCCCTGCACTGGCGGGCTGCCAAGTGGCTTTGCTTTACAGGTGGCCAAGGCTCATGGAGGACCTAATGCCCACAAACACGTGGCCTATCTATGGGCAAAGAGCCTGGGAGGAGAGGCTGCGGTTCGACTGCTTAACAAGCTGGGACTCCTAGAAGCTGCTGTCGACCACGCAGCCGACAACTGGTGAGGCGCTGAGCCTTCTCTCCCTGGCCCCGTTCCAGACAGAGCCTCCACGCTGAGGAGGAAGACTGAGGCATAACTCAAAAGCATTTCTAAAAGCTGAGGCCGAGTGAAGAAGTGTGATAAGGAAAGATCCTTGGAAGGACTTGACAGAGAGGCAAGAATGAACTAGTAACTCTTCCCCTATTCCCTGGGTCTCAGAACAGTGTTTAATCTTTGGCTGTTCTGAGGGTGAAAGTGGAGAGAGATAGCTTTTAAAGCTAAAATGCACTAAGCCAGGATCTTACTTCTGAGTAACAGAAGTGTGATTCTGTTAAATGCAAAATGAGCTTTTCTCAAGTAAGCATTACAGATGCCAGCAGTAGCCCTGCGTCAGTCAGTCGGAGTGCTGAGGGTAGTGTCACTGTCCCTGAGATGGCTCCGGAGGAGGTGGCAGCACCGGGAGCCCTTCCTGCCCGGTGGCTGCAGTGCTGTGAGGCCCACTGCGCCTTCCCTGCTTCCTGCCCATCCCACTCGTCCCCACAGCTAGTCTCTGGGGAAGCACAGGCTTTTCCAAATGTGTCCTGATCCACGGCAACGGTGATGGGACCGTCCCGGGGCTGCGTGCCTGTGTTTCTTCATCTCTCTGTGTTTCTGTAGCAGTTCAGGCAGTTGTCTTTCTTCATCTCTCCCTTCCCCTCGTTTCTTGCCTCGTCTTTTCTCTTGCCCGCTCTTTCTCTTACGAAAGGAAGTATCAAGTAGGCAAACCTTATCTGCACCTTCCCTTTCAGCTCCTTTGACTTTGCTTTTGAACTCTCTCGGCTGGCCCTCAAGCACAAAACCCCCGAGATTCATCTCCGATATGCCATGTACCTGGAGGATGAGGTACGGATGCACTCCTTCTCCAGTGCCCTCGACCCTGACCGCAGAGCCCTCCTTTCCATCCCCCAGCCCACTGCACCAGGGGTTCCCACTGCAAGCCTCACGGCTGCCTGTGACGCCAATCTCCTCATCACGTGTGCCTGCCCTGCTCTTCCTATAGGGTAAATTTGAAGAGGCGGAAGCGGAATTCATCAGGGCTGGCAAACCCAAGGAAGCAGTCCTCATGTGAGTGACCCCAGAAATTCCGAAATCCTGTCCTCCTGAGCCCGGCCCTGGGCCTCTCACTGTCACCCTCACCTTCACCCAAACCTACTTCCGGTGAACATTACACCCTTCAGTGACCAGCCCGTTTGTTCCCACCATTGAGGCCTCATCCCTGTGCTTAGCCTCTCCTGTGTCCTCATCTGGGGGCAGGTTTGTCCATAACCAGGATTGGGAGGCTGCTCAGCGGGTGGCCGAGGCCCACGACCCTGACAGCGTTGCTGAGGTGCTCGTGGGGCAGGCGCGGGTGGCCCTGGAGGAGAAGGACTTTCAGAAAGCGGAAGGACTGCTGCTTCGGGCCCAGAGACCAGGCCTGGCCCTCAATTATTATAAGGTGGGACACCGGAGTCAGGGCTGTGAGGGGAGGGGAAGAGCGTATCTGAGCCCGCAGAGCGCTGCACAGACCTCTGGTACTGAGAAAGATCAGGCCAGCCCTGGGGAGGGGAAGGAGAAGAGGAGGAAGGCGGAGAGAGGAGTCGGGGGCTATGCCACATGGGTGGCAATGGGAAGCTGTCATGCCTTCCCCTGCCCTCCCGATACCTGGAAATCTGAGCAGGAGGCTGGACTATGGAGCGATGCCCTGCGGATCTGCAAGGACTACGTGCCCGGCCAGCTGGAGGCTCTGCAGGACGAGTATGAGCGGGAAGCTACCAAGAAGGGGGCCAGGTATGAAGCCAGGGGCCCCGGAAATGTGGGCAGGGCTGGGGGCCGGGTCATAAAGCGTGCACAGGATAGGCCATGCTGCCCCTGCCCATTCCTGTCACAAGCAGTGTCACCTCTACAGGGGCATGGAGGGGCTCGTGGAACAAGCTCGACAGTGGGAGCAGGCCGGGGAGTACAGCCGTGCGGTCGACTGTTACCTCAAAGTGCGGGACTCAGGGAGCAGCAGCCTGGTGGAGAAGTGCTGGATGAAGGTGAGCCGGCCACGCCCCGCCTGGCCCCGCCTGGCCCCCGCCTCCCCGGGCCCCCACTCATGCCTGGCATTCTTTGCAGACATTCATCGCTTTTCTCCTGTCTTTTCGTTTTCCGTCGGGCAGTAGGTATCTGTTGAATACTTGCTAGATGCAGGCCTTTACAAAACCTCCGAAGGCTGTAAAAGGGGGTGTCTGACAGCCCTGACAGTGAGAAATTGGGAATATTTAGACAGACATGTGGCTCTGTTAATTAATGTTGTATCTGAATGAGGTGATCACTCAGTGACCACTAAAGTGTGTGATTCAAAGTGAAGTTCAGAGAAGGTTGAGATCTCCGTGGGCTGCAGGGGCCCCGGGAGGCTCTATGAGGCAAATTCTAGGGCCTGGGGCTGGAGCCAGATGGAGCCTAGGAAGGAAGCAGACGCTTCCCCTCCACCCCGCACCTGAAAAGAAGCCTCCAGCAGATCAAGTCAAGCCGATGTGTTTCATCAATTTAAGACATATAAACAGTCACATTTTAGTACCTTTGAAATTGGGATGCACGTGCAGTTTAAGTGGTGTGCCTTAGATTCAGGCAAATATGGTATTAGATGCTATGAGGGGTGAGATTGATCAGCCCCCTTAATAAAATGTTGGTGTGGTGATGCCCTTGTAGAATTTCCCTGAGGCTTCTGAGGTCTTGTCACTGAAAAGCCTGTAGAAGCTGGAGGGGAAGGAAGTAAAAAGAAGGAGTGATGATTGTTCTGAGAGTTTAGTGGATTTTATTTTTATTTTTTAAAGATTTTATGTGTTTTTAGAGAGAGGGAAAGGGAGGAAGAAAGGAGAGAAACATCGGTGTGTGGTTGCCTCTCACACACCCCCAACTGGGGACCTGGCCCACAACCCAGGCATGTGCTCTGACTGGGAATCGAACTGGTGACACTTTGGTTTTCATGCCCACGCTCAATCCACTGAGCCACACCAGCCAGGGCAGAGTTTAGTGGATTTAATCAGCAAGTAAAATAATTATTAAGCATCTGCTATGCCTTATTCTGAGGCATTGCTTATTGGGGTCTGTGCATGACTATACCTTCTTCAGACTGGGCAGAAGATGGCTTCCTGGGTGGGGGCACGTTAAGTTCCGAAGGGTTTGGCAGGTAAAGAGAGACAGGCCAGAACAAGTGGGGGAAAGACCAAGAGGACTAGCATAGTCCGTAGCTAAACTAGGCCACATGGGAATTAAAATCTGGGGAGGCTGTCGGCATCACAGTGAAAATAAAGTAAGCTTATAGAATGCCAGGGTTTGTAGAGCTATTGACTGTTAGGGCTGGGAGGTGTCTCTAAGATCACCTAGACCGGCACTGTCCAACAGAAATGTAACGCAAGTCACACACGTAATTTAAAATTTTCTAGTAGCCACATTCAAATAAGTAAAAAGAAACAGGTGAAAATAATTATAACATTTTACCTAACCCAATATACCTAAACTATTATTTCAACATGGACTCAGTATAAACATGTGTTGAGATACGTATGGCACATTCCTTTTTCTGAACTAAGTCTTTGAAATGCAAGTGCGTTCAGGCTTACAGCATGTCTCAGCTGGGACACCGCATGTGACTAGTGGCTGCTGTTCTGGACACTGTGAGTCCGGACCAACCGTCACTCTTACCACGAGGAAACTGAGGCTCAGAGAAGCCCCACACGAATATTTACAAAATGTCCTGGACTGCTATTTTAGGGTTTCTTTACCCACACCGTATTACCAAGATTCTATTTGTGACAAAGAACTCGAGAAACCAGTTTGTCAAAGGTGGCGGGGACCAAATACAGTGACCTTAGACAGCAAGGAGCCTCTGACAGAGGGTGAGCCGCGAGGCGCCGAGGGACCACGAGGCGGGCCTTTCCCAGCAGGGGGGAAGGCGAGGGAGAGTTTAAAAGAGCAAGTTGGCGACTGGAGGGAAAACACAGACCAGGCTGACGACCCCCGGCGGTCCTTGTCTCTCCTCCGCATCCCCCTCTTCTGTTCAACCACTCAGGCAGCCGAGCTCTCCATCAAGTTTCTGCCCCCGCAGCGCAGTCTGGAAGTAGTTCGGGCTGTAGGGCCCCAGCTGATTGGGATTGGAAAGCACTGTGCAGTAAGCAGGGCACTGGGGCTGCAGAGACGCGGGTTCTGCAGAGGCGGGAGGAATGGTGTGAGGTGGGCCTCTTGGCAGGCCTGGCATGCAGCTGTGGGGACACCCAGGGAAGAGTTCACAGAGGGCGCACTGAGGCGTGGAGAGGAACGACGGCCTCCAGTCTCAGGTTTGCCTCCGTGCAGGCCGCGGAGCTGTATCTGAACCTGGACCTAGTCAAGGAAGCCATCGATGCTTTCATGGAGGCCGAGGAGTGGAACAAGGCCAAGCGCGTGGCCAAGGAGTTAGATCCCCGGTAAGCTCACTGCCCCTTCTCACTGGGAAATTCTCTTACTTCCTTTTATAAAAACTAAGATTGGAGAAAGTTCTCATGGGAAGGGTGTGACCGTGAGACCATCCGGGACCATGAAGTGTGAGATCCCTGCCCATCTTCACAGGTATGAAGACTATGTGGACCAGCATTATAAAGATTTCCTCAAGGACCAGGGCAAAGTGGACTCGGTGAGACTTGAGGAGCTAGCAGGGGGCAGAACACACAAGGAAGCTTGAGATTCTCTCGCCCTTCTCCCCCTCATGTCATCTCTCTCCCAACTCTGTCTTTTCAATGGATCCATAGCTGGTGGGTGTGGATGTGGTGGCAGCTCTGGACCTGTACGTGGAGCAGGGCCAGTGGGACAAGTGCATTGAAACAGCTACCAAGCAGGTACTGCCGTCTTCCTCCCATTCCCAGCTCTTCTTTACATGTTCCCAGGACCCCCCATCTGCCCCCTACCTATCTCTTACTTCCTGAAAGCCCAAACTCTAAAGACGCCTGATCAGCACCAGAGCGCCTAGTCTTTCACACTGAAATCGGGGTCAGAGGCCAAGGGGGCCTGGCTGGCATATGCCCTTTCCCCCCTAACCAAATCCACAGTCTCAAGTTACCACCCCACCCTCACTGTCTGGTCTTGCTGATCCCAACCTCTGCCATGCTTTCCCACCTCCCGGACAGAACTACAAGATTCTGCACAAGTACGTGGCCTTGTATGCAACTCACCTGATCCGAGAGGGTGGCTACGCCCAGGCACTGGCCCTGTATGTGCAACACGGAGCCCCTGCTAACCCACAGGTACCAGCCTGCTCCTTGGGGTGAACCTTGCCTCAAGAAATTGTTTCTTTCTCCTCAAGAGCCACCCTCCCTTCAGGAGCTGTCTTTGTTAGGGATTCTTTGATCAGTGTCATGCCCAGAGACCCCACCCAGTCTCTCCAAAACATAAGGCCTCTCTTTGAAGAAACACTAACCTCTCAAGCTTTTACCTAATACACAGGGAACAGCCTTTCAGAAATGAATCCCACACAAACCTCCAGGGCCTTACTTCCCCCACCCCCGTCCCCAGAGCATCACAGCTCTCTGGAACGTTAGCCCATTCCCACCGCGACTGTGCACGCAATCCCACATTTTCCTGCAGTCACAGAGCACCAGTTAGTAAGAAATAGTTATCTTCACCCCACCAGTGTGGTTCAGTGGGTTGGGCATCATCCTGCAAACTGGGAGGTTGCTGGTTCGATTCCCGGCCAAGGCACATGCCTGGGTTGCAGGTTTAGTCCCTTGGTTCCTGGTGGAGAAGTTTGCAGAAGGCAGCTGATAGATATTTCTCTTCCTCCCTCACATTGCTAAAATCAAAAATTGAAATGGCCTGGATGGTGTAGCTCAGTGGATTGAGCGCGGGCCTGCGAGCCAAACGATCGAGGTTTGATTCCCAGTCAGGGCACATGCCTGGGTTGCAGGCCAGTTCCCAGCAGGGGACACACGAGAGGCAACCATACATTGACATTTCTCTCCCTCTCTCCTTCCCTTCCCCTCTAAAGATAAATAAAATCTTTTAAAAAATTGAAATGGAAAAAAAGTATTTTGTTACTGATTGTTTCCTAAAAATTAACACTTTCTCCATCACTGTCCCACAGTTCCTCCACACGCACATTTACAGCCTGTTTTCCTCTTTGACCTACTTTCACTGACTTTCTCTCGAGCCCTCCTCGCCTCACTCGGCTCCTTTTACCCCTCTACCCTCAGAACTTCAACATCTACAAAAGGATCTTCACCGACGTGGTGAGCTCACCCGGGACCAACAGTGCTGAGGCCTACCATACCTGGGCTGACCTCCGGGATGTCCTCTTCAACCTGGTGCGGAAGTCGGGCTGACCAGTGATAAGGCTACTCCACCTGTCCCTGTCTTCTCTTCTCTCCTGCACTTAAATCTTTACCCTCTCATGTATTGTACCTTCCTCTGTCCAGGTGGCCACCAGTTGACCATTCTATGGCCCTGGTACTCTGACCCCTGACCCAGGTTATGCTCTCTGCCTGCTCTAGTGTGAAAACCTGGTGAAGTCCAGTGAGGCCAACTCTCCAGCCCACGAGGAGTTTGAGTCCATGCTGCTGATCGCTCATTACTACGCCACCCGCTCTGCAGCCCAGAGCGTGAAACAGCTGGTGAGGCGGCGGGGAGGGGCACTCGGGCTTGTGGACACACCCTCAAACACATAAAGTTGAGTGAATTCAAGTTCCGTGTTCTCAAGCTTGGCCCACTTCTCTCCTAGCTTCTTTTCTGTTTAAATCAATCTTGAATCCCTGCTGAGATGGTTTTCTCCCTGTCTTTGGTCTTCTCAGGGCTGTCTGCCCACACAGCTCCAGCTTCATTATGATTCAGCGTTCAGATCCCATGATCTCTGTCTCGGCCTCTTACACACCTACCTTTGGCTTATTCATCATGGTATTCAATATACTGCAACGATTTTCAACCCTTTTCATCCAATAATACAATATGCCAGCAATTTTCAATCTTTTTCTTCACGTGAACTAATTACTAAAATTCTGTGGCACACCACAAAATATATTTTTTGACAATCTGACAAAAAAATAGGTATAATTTTTGACTCATTCACACCAGGTGGCTATCATTGTGCTGGCTGTTGTCGTTTCTTTTTGTGACAATCTAAGGGAAAAAGAGGGCAGCCCTTGACTCAATGGTCAGGTATTGCATGTTTTAAAAATTCTTGTAGCACATCAGCTGAAGACCAATGTTGTATCATTATTTCATGCACTTGGTTGATAGAATTCTAGATGTGGATGGAAATTTGAAAGTAATCCGTGCCCAGTTCTGTGCAGATGAATATAACTAAGACCCAGAACAGCTTGAGATCCAGCGCAATTTAATAATGATGGTTGGTTTTCTGTCTCTGTGGCTGCCTGAGTCATAAGATCACTGGTCTGCTTGCTTGGCCACCGACGAGCCAGGGCCATAACACTTTGACTTTAATCTGTAGGAAACAGTGGCTGCCAAGCTTTCTGTTTCACTTTTACGGCACACCCAGCTGCTACCTGCAGACAAGGCCTTCTATGAAGCTGGCGTTGCTGCCAAGGTGAGCTGGGACCAGGAAGGGTGCGGTTGAGGAGATAAGGAAATCAGAGGTTGGAAGGCAGACTTACCCCATCTGCTCAGGAAGAGCAAAGCTGAGTGTGGGGCTGCCGTTCTGGAGGATGCAGGTTTCCTGGATCTTCCTGGATTCTTCCCCCTGCATCCTGTAAAAGCAGCACCCAAACCTGCTCACCCCCATTGCAACTTTTCTCTATTGCAGGCAGTTGGCTGGGAGAACATGGCATTCATCTTCCTCAATCGCTTTTTGGATCTGACGGATGTAAGGAGCTGGTGCCCGCAGGTGGGGAGGTTTTGCCTGTCACAGCTGTGCCTGTCTCATGACAGCTTACCCTGCCACAGGCAATCGAGGAAGGAACTCTGGATGCCCTTGACCACTCTGACTTTCAGGACACAGACATTCCCTTCGAAGTGCCTCTCCCAGCCAAGCAGCATGTACCAGTAAGGACACACGACTGGAGAAGGGGAGGCTCACCAGTATGCATGCACTAAGAAGGGAGGACACGTTAGGATGGTCCTCCCAATGCTTTGTGCCGGCCGCCAGTCAACCATGGCCTCAATCCTCACTGGTTCTTTAGTGAAAGTAGAAGCAGAGTGAAAAAGCTAAGGCTGTGACTGTGACCCCTAATCCAAGGAGGACCATTAATGGGTGAAAGGATGAGGCTTAGCAAACCTCCCCACTTGCCACCCACCATTTGCCCGGCCTTGCCCTGTGTGAAGCTGCTGCTCTGTGTCTTTCCCAGGAGGCTCAGAGAGAAGAGGTTCGAGACTGGGTGCTCACAGTCTCAATGGACCAGCGGCTAGAGCAGGTTCTACCTCGGGATGAACGTGGTGCCTATGAGGCTTCCCTGGTAGCGGCGAGCACTGGCGTTCGGGCTCTGCCCTGCCTCATTACAGGTACAGAGCCCCAGAGCGCCATGTGTTCTGTAGTGGGTAGAAAGGAGGGGGAACAGCACAATCGACTTTCCTGTGATTCAGTAAAGGATGCAGAAGAACATCCTACTCCCTACCCCTAAGTTAACCTTTGTTTTCCCCCTCAGTCCCTCTCAAACCCCAGTTCATCTTTTTTCTTCCCCCACAGGATACCCCATTTTGAGGAATAAAATTGAATTTAAGCGGCCAGGGAAGGCAGCTAACAAGGACAACTGGAATAAGTTCCTTATGGCTATCAAGGTGAGAGTGGGACATTTGCAGGGGTGGGGCAGGGAGAGCTGTGCTGAAGAGACCACTAGACGGGTGGGTGGGACTGTCAAGAAGACAGGTGCAGGCCCTGAACCCGGCTGCCCACACTGATGGAGCTGATTTTCTTTAGAGCAGGCATGTTTTTCTCGGCCCTGATGAGTTCCTCTGACGTTCTTTCTGCTTGCTCACAGACCTCCCACAGCCCGGTGTGCCAGGATGTGCTGAAATTCATTAGTCAGTGGTGCGGAGGGCTCCCGAGCACCAGCTTTTCCTTTCAGTAACTGGCAGAGCTCAGGGAGGAATATTACGTTCTTTCCTTCATTAAACTCTTGTGACTAACAGAGATCGCTGTATTCTTTTATCAAGGTCACCCTCAATACCAGCCCAGTGCCCTTTCTCCCCCCAAATCAGAATCAAGTAGAAGAAAAGTTCTTTTATTACAATGTTTATGTCATCCTAGAGGTCAGTGGAAAGCCTTGTGGACAGCCTTTGGATCAGCAGCACCTGTGTGACAGAAGGCAGAGCCTGGGTCACAGCGCAAGCAAGGGACTAGATTCAATTCTAAGAGCAGTTCCCTGCCCCTACCCTCTCCCAGGCCACAGTCCTCACGGCCAATTACCTGTCCTAAGCCCAACTTTTCTGTGATGCCTGGATTTCTTGATTTTGACCCAGTAGCTGCTCACTATCCTGCCTATTACATTTAGGATGTTCAAGCTCTCTCAGTTCCTCCAGCTGCAGAAGAGAGTGGAGTTAGTACTCTGGTGCTGAATTACAAGTCTAGCATCTTTTCAAAACAGCCAATCTGTGTTGCGTGAACCCTTCCTGTTCACTTTCCTTACCTGCCCCTGTAGCCTTTCCTTCCTGAACGGTCCAACCCCTCGGAGGGTGAGGGCTGCCACACAGCAGTAACCAGAGAGAGCAGCCTCCACTGCAGACATGAGCAAAGAAGGAATCCAGAGAGCCAAGGCTGTATCCTAAAAGGTGAAGAGGAAGGATGGAGGGACTAGGAGGGAGCAGGGCAGGCGTGGCAAATCGGGGCCCTTGAAGGGGCAGAACAAGGATTTGGGGGCTGCAAAAAAGCTGAGGAGACACACTTACATAGATTCTTGTGGGGTCAAAGGGGCAGTCAGCGTGTCCAGGCCCCTGGTCCAGTGGTACCAAAGGATCCAGCAGTCCTGGATGGCAGTCGGCAATGAGCAGGCGGCCACCATTGGCCACAGTAAGTGACACAGCGAGGAGGAGGCCCACGGAACAGGCAGTGGACAAGAGCAGGTTCACCAGACCTACTGCCAGCAGGGCCCAGTGCTGACAGGGTCAGAAGATCAGGTGAGCAGCCTGGGGTGGCTGACTGCCCCACTGACTATCCCACTGGGTCTATTTGGGGCTGCTCCTCCCCACTTGCAGTTGAGTCAGCCCCATTTCCCTGACTCAGGGCCCCCTCATTTAAGCTGCAGGAACCCACCCACCCCCCCTCACCAGTTGTGGGCGAAAGAGATTCCTGGATGCCATGAGGGCCACAAGTCCCAAGGAAACACTCTGGAAGACACAAAGCCTGAGTGAGGCCCAGGCTGCTCTGGGCAGGGCACGCCGCCCGCCCGTAATAAGGCCGGCCCGCAGCACTCACCAGCAGCCCCGAACCCACAGAGATGACATTGGCCGTGGTGTACTCGGGGGTCACGCCACCTCGGGGGTTGGCAACATGCCGCAGGACGGTGCCATGAAGCACGGCCCCCAGCAGCAGGTTCACATGGCCCACCAGAATGAGGGCGAGGCCCACGCGCATAAGCCGCCAAGGGCCCCGGGCTGCGTCTGCGAAGCGCGGGGGAGGGGCAAGCCTGAGCCCGGAGGGGAACCAGGAAAGCCCACGCTGACGCCCCAAGCTACCCCGGGGCCCGGGCGCATGGGAGGGGTTCGGGTGAGTACAGGAAAACAAGGCCAAAGAGGCGCGGTAAATTACCGAATCTACAGGCGCGGCAGCACCGCATCGTGTTCCTCCGCCTCCGCCGGCCCGGGCAGCTCTACCTGGCCTGGCCCCGCCCATCACCACCTGAAAGCCCGGCCTCCCGCCCGCTCCCCCTAGCGGCGAGGCGCGTGCACACACACAGGACACTCTTAGCAAAAAGTAGATTTTTATTACAGCAGCAACTGAGGCGAATGGAATGGCCCCCTGGGCCACCACTGCAGCACCACCCTTCTCTCCCATCCCTCCACCCAGCGGGATTGTGGAACTCAGCTCCCGGGCGCCCGCGGGCCTCCTTGCCACACAGGCTGGAAGGAGCGGGCAGATCAGCCACTAGCCCTCAGCGGGAAGGCAAGGTGGCTGCTGAGAAGGCCCAGGCCCACGTCTGTGCAAAACAAGTAAACAAAGTGCAGAGGGGAGGGAGAGAAGGGGCAGGGGGAGGGTGATGCTCAGAACCAGGGAGCCCCAAAGCCCTCCTAAATAATAGAGGAGAGAGGGGCTTCACAGGGTAATACTGACTGGGGGAGGGGTGGGGGCTGCAGCATGGCTAGCGCACCCACAGCTCAGACTAGGGGCCTGGCCCGAGGAAGCTCTAAGAGGAGACGGTGACAGCGGCTGAGTTGAGGGTGCTGTTCCTGGCAAAGTTGAACTTGTTCAGGGTCTCCTCCAGCAGGCAGGTCAGGCGGCTCTGGTCAGCCTGGGGGAGAAAGGGCAGTGAGAGGGGGCGGAGGGGCAGAGGGAGGGCAGAACCCACACCGCCCCAGGGCAGAAACCTCACCTCGCTAATGAAGCCCAGCTGCACCAGCTCCGCAGCCAATTCCGGGATGTTCTCATCTGACAGAGAAAGAGGAGAGTGTGAGCACAGGGTGGCAGTGAGGGGCAGAACAGCCCCAGTCGGGTTACCCTGGCTGGGAAAGAAGGATGCAAGCAAAACGGTCAGATCTGCCCTTAAATTTTAGGGGCTAACAGTCACTTCACGTGAGTCAGTATGTCAGTCTTGGCACCTTGCCCACCCCTGAATATGTCCCTCACAGATAAGGCTCATAAGACTCTCCATCCTCTGAGGGAAAGGAGAGACTCACTTGGCATCAGGTCACAGCTCAGGTGCCGGTTCAGTTTGTCCTCCAGCTTCAGCAGAAGCGTCAGCTGGAGAATAGGATAGTCAGAAAATGAGGTCCCCCTGCCCTACCCTCTGGCCACCCAACCCTATGCAACCCTGGTCCCCAGCCTTACATGGTGTTTGACTCCCTCCTCCACTGACTCAATGTTGCACTGCATCAGCACCACCTAGAGAGAGGGGACAGAGGGTTACCAGGGGAGGGACCGGAGAGTGACATGGTTGCCAGGGAGCAGAAACACAGTCCTTTCTCTAAAGGACAAAGCCTTATTTGAGATGTCCTCTTCTCCTTTCCACTGTGACCATACCAACGTCCACACCCACACAGCCCCACCTTGCGGGTCTCCACCTCAGCTGGCTCAGGTGTTGGAGTCTTGACAGAGGGGGGCACCACAGGGGATGTCACCTCCTCCTGCTGGGGCTGCTGGGGCCGAGGCAGCCCAAAGGCTGTCAGGGGGTAGATCCCATTCCTAAAGGGAGATCACACAAGTCACACGGGCTCCTGAATGCCTGAGGATGCCCTCCCCTGCTTCCTCAAGAAAGCCTTCTCACTCTCCTCACCTGACATCTTCCAGGAACTTGTCCAATTCCAGAGCTGGTGACTGAGAGTACCTGGGCAGAGAAGAGAGAAGATGGAAGGAAGGAAGGTGAAATAAATAATGGACTCAACCACTCCTGGCAGCACCCTGGGGATGGTACTGACCAATTTGTCCCTTTCAGACCCTCAGTCAGTTACTCACAGAGTCTGAACTGGTTCTCTTCCTGGTCCTGCAGGGATTTCAGCCAGTACAGCACTGGTGTCCATGTTTTTGGTGATCTCTTCCAGGGCATTCTCTGGGATCATGTCTGGAGGACATGGTGGAATGGGAAGTTAGCAGGGACAGTCATATTAATGTCATAAAAGGCACTGAGGTCCTGGGGGTTAAGAATCCCTTCAGAAGTAAAAGAGGAAAGGCAGAAGGCTAGTGACAGTTAACAAGGCTCCAGACAGGAAATTTGTAGGAGGGCCAAGGAGACTCACGCTGGTGTCCTACAATGCAATGGGCAGCGAGGAGTTTGAGCGAGGGTACTTCAAACAGTGCTGGGTGGAACAGAAGTTCTCTGGCTGTTGGTCTGCGAGCAGGCTCGGACTGCAGGCACTTTTGAATGAATTCCTGGAAGAGGGATCAAGAAAGTGGAGCAGGCATTTGGCAAGTACCCCACACTGTATGCATCTTTGTATCTCCCCATGCTTCCCCTTTCTACCTCCACAGGTCCAAGGATAATTAACCTGCTTTCCTCCTCTTGATCTTGAAGGTCCATAAGGTGATATACCTCATCTTCCCCTTGAACCCCTATCCTAACACTGAGCTGAGAACTTATTCCACACTAGCCTCAAGACTTCCCACTAGTCTTCCTTCATTTCTCTCCCTTTCACAATTAATCTAACGAGTTATCAACTATCCTTGTTTGGATACTCATGTCCTGACTCTACTTACTGTGGTCTACCTACTAACTCCTAATCCTTATATCCTTTAAATCTTAGCTCATTATCTAAGCTCACTTTCCCTAACTATAGCCAACCCTTGAACAACAGGAGTTTGAACTGCACAGGTCCACTATTACACTTTTTTAAAAAATATTTTATTTATTTACTTTTAGAGAGAGGGGAGGGGAAGGAGAAGAGTGGGAGAGAAACATCAATGTGTGGTTGCCTCATGTGTCCCCTACAGGGGGCCTGGCCCGCAACCCAGGCATGTGCCCTGACTGGGAATTGAACCAGCGACCCCTTGCTTCACAGGCCCACGCTCAATCCACTGAGCTACACCAGCCAGGGCCACTATTACACTTTTAAAAAAATAAATATCTATATTGTTTTCAATCTGTGGTTGGGGGTGGGGGTGACAGTGTGTATTGATCTGTGCCACTTTATACAGAGCACTTGAGCATCCCCAGAGTTTGGAATCTGCAGGGGGTCCTGGAACCAACCCCTTGTGGATACTGAAGGACAACTCAAGTTTTAGGGGAGCCGTAAGTTATACACAGATTTTTGACTGCACAGGTCAGTATCCCTACCCGCTGCATTGTTCAAGGGTCAAGTGTGTGTGTCTCTGTGTGTGTATCCCCAAATGACTGATCTGATTAATTCAAACTGATTGACTTGTTTATTTAAAAATATCAAGATGGGCCCTGGCTGGTATGGCTCAGTGGACTGAAAGCCAACCTGAGAACCAAAGGGTCGCCATTTTGATTCCCTGTCCAGGCACATGCCCGAGTTGTGGGGCCAGGTCCCCAGTAGGGGGAGTGTGGGGCAACCACACATTCACACATTGATGTTTCTCTCCCTCTATCTCCCTCCCTTCTCCTCTTTCTTAAAGGGTCTTAAAAAAAAAAAAAAGAATGTCCATCATTAAAAAATTCAAGATGGATGCCTTTGAGTGTATATCAATTACCTGAGTTAACTATCAAATTAGTTAACCTCCAGGTATATACACCTAAATTAACACGTAATCTTTAACCCCAATAATCACCCATCTTAATCCCCATACCTGTGTGTATACAAAACACATAGTAGGCACCATGTAGGGAAATGTTCACTGCTTTTTTTTTGAATCCTCACCAGAGGATATATTTATTGACTTCAGAGAGAGAAGAAGAGAGAGAGAGAAACACTGATGGGAGAGAGACACATCGATCAGTTGCCTCCTGTACACACCCTGCGGCACTCCAACTACATTAAGCCACCCAGCCAGGGCAAGTGATTACTGCTTTTGCTGGTCCGTTCTGCTTTATGTTCTCCTCCTCTTAAAAGACAGCATATTCCAGTAGGTAGAAAGAAAGAAAAACTTAAGACATTTCAAAGTCTGTTAAGGAGGGAGT
Organism: Carollia perspicillata; assembly: GCA_004027735.1. NCBI lineage: Eukaryota > Metazoa > Chordata > Mammalia > Chiroptera > Phyllostomidae > Carollia > Carollia perspicillata. The sequence continues at coordinate 12,506 of PVKM010009081.1, read as the reverse complement.
GAGCCTGCTGATTCTTACCCTCTGTAATGGGTCTTCTAGAAGCTGGATGGCACTGCTGATAGCTTCCTGTGGCACATACGAGGACTCCCCATTGCCCTGAATCTCCAGCACTGCCATCTGTGGGGAGGGGGAATAAAAAAGAAAGCAGAGAACTAAGCACCTCAGCGCTCCCACAATCATGCCCTCAGACCCAGTACCTCCCTCGTGCTCCCTCCACTTCCCCTTTCCATCGCCACCGCCCCCCCTTGTGGTTTCCTCACCTCTAGTGCACACATGCCAAAGGAATAGATGTCCACTGCCGTGGTCACGTTAGTGACTTCTAAAGAAAACAGAGAAGGCTTTGGTGAACCAGAGGACGGGAGCAGGGCCTGGCAGGAATGCCTTTAAAAACCTTTGGTATGCAAGTAGAGAGGGACTAGCAGTTTCAGTTATGTTATTCTGTGGAAACTTGGGGCGAGGAAGAGGGCAGAAAAACTGGGATGCCTCACCTCCGTACTCTGGTGCAAAGAAGTGTAGATTCTTCTGCTCCTCCCGACAAGTCTTCACATGATTGTTGATAGTGTCAGGAGCCACTGGGAGCAGGGGAGACACCCACAATCTGACCACCATCGACAAAGCAGTAGCACTCCAGAGAGACCCCCAAAAGCCAAATTCTCTGCTGAAGTCTCTAACCCTCAACAGGCACAAATCCTTTCCCATTGACTAGAGACTAAACATGAGCACCACCTAATGCCCCGTTCCCAGGTCTAGCACTGTTCACAGAAAGTCCCTAATTCAACAGCAGCAAAAGCTCCACACTAAACAGGTACACGGGGGCTTTGGGCTAGTTAAGGAGCAAGACAGGCTAAGGAAACTTTCACTTGTGACCTGTTCATCTTCCCCCAAGCCTAGGTACATCTAATCTCTGGCCACAGGAAAATGTTTGATCTAGTTCTTTCATCCATCCTGCAAACAACATAAAAATAACAGGCAGCCCTTCCTAATCTAGGGCAATCTGAGACCTCAGAAACTTGGATAAAAGATAAGGCTATCACCAAGTAGATAGCCTCCTTCTTGCCCACCTCTGCTCAATGAAACTCAGAAATAGCTTAAAACTGAACCAATGCCCTCGAATCAGTTTCACTTTTAATCCCCCCAAAATTTTAGACCCTTGCTCTATCCCCTTATCCCCCTCAACACTGCCTGCCACAGGGCTGAACGAGGAACCAGGGCCAGGCCCAATGTGGACTCACTCGAATCATAAACAATGACTACAGGTCACAGAGAGTTTGGGAGCACAGTATGAGTTAGGGAACCAGCCTGATGATGAGAGGGAATAAGAATCCAGGATGTAAGTGGCCAGCCAGGCAGAATCCACAGGAAACAAGCAGGTTATGGAAGGGCAAGCAGGCCGGTAGGGCAGAAGCCACGCAGACATAATTAGGCAGGGGAGGTAGGGGAACAGGGCTTGCTCCCACGACTGCATGCACTGGGCAGCCGCAAAGGGGAGCAGAGGGAGCACAAACAGAGCCCTACGTGGGGCAGAGGGAGCTCTCACCATTAGCAAAAATCCTATGAAAGACTGTTGGGAACAGAGCAGCCCGTAAGCGGGAGGGAGGAAAACAGAGAAAAGTTGTGAGCGATGGAGCAGCCAAGCCCCAGACAAATGGCCACACAAACACCACACAGACACGGCACACAGAGATGTTAGACACTGCACACAGATACACGGCAAATGGAAGCACTCACAGCAGGCACAGCCTAGAACCTCTTTTGGTAGGGTCCGGCCCCAGAGGCTCAAGTTAGTCCTTTCACCCATCTCTTGCCCTTTCCCAACCTCCTATCAAGATCTATTTATCCATTTCCCTCCAAAAAAGTGCACAATAAGACCCTACACCCTTTCCACTAATGGACTGGTTCTCCCTATGAATTACCCCTGGAAAGGTCTTTTCTCTTGTCATCAGCCCACACCTCAGAATTTTGCTTTGCTCTCCCCAATTCCTTTCATCTTACCCCTGTGGTTCCCAAAATCCCGAGGCTCCCCTGCCCAGAACCTCTCCCTCCCCTCACCAGAGCCAATCTTGATGAGTCCGTTGTGCTGGATGAAGATGGTGTCACAGGTCAGGTTCCCATGGATGATGGGGGGGTCACAGGAGTGCAGGTAGCTGTGGGGGCACTGGGCTGTTAGAGGGGCCACTGGGAAATTAAGGGCAGGGGGAACCCAAGGGTTAAGAGGAGCAAGGGCCTGGTAGTCTCCTGCTGGTCACCACAAAAATAATCCCCACACTCTGAATCTCCATTATGCCTGATAACTTAAATAGCTGGATAAGCACTAAGAGAAAGTTGGGAGACAGTATCGCACTTGGGCATTAGGATGGACCCTTTAAGAGACCCATGGGGGCCTAGTCTTGACAGGATAGGACTCAAAGAAAGTGAGGTGGGGCAGCACAGAACAGCAGTACAGTGCTCTCAAATCTGTTTGGAGGAACTAAGTCAGGAGATATGGGAAAGACTAACCAGATCCCACTTACCTTAGGGCAGAGAGGATCTGTGTGCACCAGCGCTTCCAAGCCTGGAAGAGAGTGATCAAGGGTCAACAGTAATCCCCTCTCTAACCCTCTTCACAGCTCCCTCCAGCCCTTCCTGATCAGCTTCGTAACTAACATAACCTTTTTTAAACCCCCAAACCAGCTTAAAACTTTGCTCTTCCTCCATACCTTCTCATTCATAGTCTTGTGGTTCTTTTTGGTCTTCTTCAAAAATTGCTTAAGACTGCCAGATGACATGTACTCTGTGATAAAAATGACCTGGAGAGGCAAAGCACACCAGTAAGGCCTCATAGCAAAAATGATCCCCTACCTGGTGACATCTACATCACACATATATTAAATTTCAAAGCTTGGGTTTTGCTTTTGTTTTTTAAGTTTCTCTCCTTTTGTTGTTAGTACCACTTCCTTATATTGAATAGGACAATGAAAACGACTGAGCTATGGGAAGGAGGAACAAAAGTTCCTTCATTTCTGCCCTGTCTACAACCAGATGAAAGGCACAGGTGGTAGTCAAGGCCCTACTCTCCGCACCACAGTAGGTGATTACAGTTCTGTTTCAAGGTTATCTTGTTTTAATATCTAGATGTAAAAGGGACAATAAATGTAGCTAATCTCTTTGCAGCAAGCTCAGGAAAAACAGTTCTTACCCTGGCCTTGTTCTCTTTAATGTCAGCCCAATACTTGTGAAACTTAACAATGTTGAGGTGTTCCAACTGAATCAGATTATCAAACACAGCGCGGACCTTTTCCTGGGAGCAGGGGAGACAGTGGGTTACAGGGTTAGAAATCACTGTGATCCTGAAAAACCATCCCCTAGCCCTCTGCAGAAATGATCTAACCGCAACACACTCTCCTCAGTCGGCCTCCCAACACCAAGTCCTTTCTCACAGCAGCATTCTGACACCCCACAGGCCGCACCTTTTCACCACCACCTACCTCCTGCAGCTTGTAGTTCTTGCGTTCAGAGAATTGTACCTCATTCCACACAACCTCTACACCCTCCTCTGTATCCATGGCCAGGTATGCACTGTCAATACCTGGTACGTTCCGCTGATTCACCTGAGAAGAGATTCAAATGAAAGGCAATTAAAATTACCTCACGCACCCACAATTTTACTACTCTTTGTGATCATCTTCTAGGCTCTGACTTGTTGAAGTTTGGTCGGCCCCTTTTAGAATCTGCCCCTCTACTCCATACCCCTTAGAGTTCACTCTCCCAAAAGTGACACTACCATCACCTTACCTCTTCTCGCCTCTTCTGCCAGCGCCCACAGGGTGATTCTTCCAAGATCTCAGACTCATCTTCACTTTCTTCTTCTTCCTCAGGGGAAGCAGCTGAGGTCGTGGAAGTGACGGGAGGTGACACTGACGTCAGGCCAGGAGCTGAGGATGAAGACTCTACTTTTGGGTCTGAGCCACTGCTGAGTACTGTCTGGGATTCTCCCTCCGACATGCTGGAACACACACTCAGGCCTACATTGGGTGGGGCAAGGATAGAGAAAGAAGGCAGAAAGGGTCAGGATAGTTCTGTAACAATTTAATCCTAAAAGCCTGATCTGGGACTAAAAAGTAAATAAAACATACCTCTTTTGTTTCCTTAAAATCCCAAAGCAGAAACAGTCCCGTCTGAACACTAACACATTAACTGCTCTCCTAGTCTGGAGAAGGGAGCTACTGTGGTTGAAGATGATCTACCCAAGAGTGGCAAACACAAGATTTACAGCAGTACAAGCCACCCCTAGTGCAGTCCAAATGGACAGCAAAAATCAGGGGCCCCATTCCTTCTCAGCAAATATTCACCCAATAGCCTTCCCTCAGAATCCTTATCTACCCCTCTTTGCAATGGAATCAAGAACTGAGATACATGGGCACTGTTCAGAGCACATGACTCCAAACCCCAAAATGTTCCACTAACCCAGCCCAAAGACTGGACCTGTAGCTCTCTCAGCCCAATGTATCCCCCGAAAACCCTTGGCTGATTTACTCCACTAGAACTAACCTTGGCATTCACTATCCATCCTCCTACACACGAGGACTTTCTGTGAGGCCACCCTTGGGCCAGGTGACTGGGAGTGGTTAGTGACTTCATCCCTGATGACCTACCTCACCTTCCCTGTGATGTGAGTGTGGCAAATGGGTATTAGTTAAAAACATTTTTTTCTCATTCACTCATTCAACAAATGTTTATCAAGCACTTATTGTGAGCCAAGCACTGGGCTAGGTGCTTGAGATACAATAGTGAATAAAATAAAAAAGATGCTCATACTCATGGAGCCACAAATGTAAGGCAGCTTTAAAACTCAGCTTCCAGCTTTCATTTCATTCACAAGCCTCAAAGGCACCATCCCCTGGGGCACTGAATCTGACATACGTACTCTTTGAAGTACAAGTAATTCAAGATACATCATTCAGACTTCCATGGCTCAAAGGCACAATCCCATGGGGGAACTGGATCTAGCAGAGGGTACTGCTTTCAAGTACAAATGGCCATAAGAACAAATACTATACAGTATAACCTTTTTTTTTTTTTCAGGGGCATTGCTACTTGAAGAAAAAGGATTCTCAAAAGCTAAAAGTCATTAACTTGTCCAGACAGTCACAGGACAACTGTAGAATATTATATTCCACTTCTCTAAGAGCAAAGCCTGTGAAGGAATTGGAACCCACGTGTGCTGGACTCGGGGGAGTGCTCTCCAGAATGAAATGATGTCCTGGAAAACGGAGTTGTTGCTCTAAGTCCGTTCAGAACACAGAAGTCTGTGAGCACCAACCTTTTGAAAAATCTTTACTTCTTTTTAGAACTCTAGGATGCCTCCTTCTGCCCATCTCTGCCCCCAACCTACACCACGTTTAACTCAAGTCAGGAGATTTTTTTAAAATTAGTTTTTAGAGAGAGGGGAAGAGAAAGACAGGAATACCAGTGTGTAGTTGCCTCTTGTGCACCCAGTACTGGGGACCTGGACTGCAACCCAGGCATGTGCCCTGACTGGGAATTGAACTGGTGACCCTTTGGTTCGCAGCGCACACTCAATCCACTGAGCTGTACCAGCCAAGGAAAGTCAGATTTTTATCAGATGACATTATAGAAAGTACCAGAGGGCAATAAAGCACTGCACAGAAAATCTAGGAAGACAGTCTTTCCCTATGTTATTTTTTAGGTTCCAGACTGTCATAAATTTTATTCAACTAGCCAAGAAAGCTACAATCTTCATGTGTTAGTAATTCACCAGAAAATGAGTTGGAGGTAATTTTCCTTCTTCTTCCCCTGAAAAGTAGCTAAGAAAATAGTAATAAAATTCATATGAGCTACTTTCTAGAGCAGCTATATTTATAAAATGCATCCTGGATACAAACAGCAAAGTAAAATTTCCAGCTGGATTACAGTAAGAAACTCTAGTGAAATTCTAATACTGGAAGCCTGTAGGCAATGAACTCGATAGAAATCTCTGGACCCAGGACACAGGCAATTAATCCACGGTAGGGCACCACCAGAAAAGGCCAAACTTTCGTCAATCATAGGGATGCCCTTGGAATGTGCTTGTCATCTCCCTTCCCAATCTTTCCCAAATAGGCAAAAATAAAGGCAATGCCCAAGATACCCAGCACTCCCCCTACTGATGAAGAAATTCTGCAACACTGGGAGTGTTGTCCAGTGTCGTTCACAGGTTTAAATAAACCACATATGTAAAAGGCCACTGATGTCCCTAAAGGGAATCTTGACACCGCCTCCAGCCACCCCGAGATGCACAGTGTGCTGACTTCTGAGAAATGTAGGTGCATCATCCTGCAAAGTTTATCTCCGAGATTTGCATTTCTTCGACTGCAGCCCCTCTGCATTGCCACTCCTCGGCAACAGTTCGCAGGCCACAGACCACAGGCCTCTCGGCTGCGCTGAGACCCGACTAAAGAGGGCCTCCGAAACCTACAGGACTGTGCGACCAGATACACAACAAGCTCAGGGGAGGAATTTCACACTCCAACAGGTCGCCCTGCCAGGTGTCCGCAAGTGAATGCCGGCCCCACAGGCAGGCCGGGGAAAGCCAGGGCAAGTCAGGGCGGCCACCTCATCACAGGAGAGCCCGGCGGCGCAGCCAGAGGCGCAGGCCACGCCCCCGCGCCATCCGCGCGCCGACCCCGCGAGCAGGCGCGGCCCCGCCGCTGTGCTTCCGCAGGCCGCCGGGCCCGCCTCTCACCAGCTCGCGGTGGACACGAACGCTAGAACCTCGCGCCCCGCACCGGCAGAATTCCAGGCCGCCGTGGCCGCCACTCTGGGGAGGTGGCGGATGGCCCGGCAGTGATTGTGGGGCCCAAACCCAGCTTCTCATTTCCCGAGGGCCGGGCCTGGGCCGCCGAGCAAGCAGGGCCGCCTCCAGACACCGGTCTACCGGGGTCCCACCGCCCCAGGCCACGGAGGCCGATACTTCCATCCTCTCGCTGGACCCCTCTCACCCACCTCAGCCCCCTCGGCGCTCACCTCCCGACTCGGCTTCCCGCAGCCTACGTTTCAGCTCAGGTTCCGGGACCGCAGATCAGAGAGACTCCCTCACAGCTGCGCTCCGCAGCGCAACCGAACTGTGAGCCCCGCCCTCTCCGCGTCCAGACCAACAGATGGGCGGTGCCGCACAGCCGTTGGGTTTCCATTGGACAAGGGGGCCAGAGGGGGCGGTGCCCCAGGTAGACAGTCGCTCGCTGGGATCATCTTCCAACGGGTTCCTCCCCTTGAGCTTGTCCCATGAAGACCTCTGAGAGTTTGATGATTTACGGTCTCAAATTGGGTTCATCTCTACGTCCACTCCAGGTGCCCCCAGTGCTGGGCGAAAGGAAGGCCCTCTCCTTCTTCTTGAAGGCGCCATGACAGTTTTTGTCCGACTGAAAGACAAAAGGAGCCAAAGACGTAGCTTCAATCCAAGAGGTGCGGCCACCCACTTTCATTATTTAGGAGCGAGACTGCGCAGAGCACCAATTATTCAAAAAGCTAAAAAAAAATACTGAACTCGTTAACACTGAAAATTAATAGTTGATACTCAGTGATTGCATAACACTGATATTTAACAAAAATTTGCAAAAGATTTTCACAGATATCTTATTTGATACTCATAAGAAATTGAACTTATCCTTCAATGAGAGCTGACAACGGCAAAAAAAAAAAGGAATCGAAGGCATTATTAGGCTATTTACCGCAAGTTGATAGGAGCCAAATCTAGAATCTAAAACAGTAACTCATGAAATAAGACTTCCTTAAAAAGATATTTGGAAAGAATTTTGATTCCGAGGAAGAGGAAAGAAAAGATTTTGGGTGAGCCCGTCGAACTGCGAAAACTAAACACGGAGCCTAAAGGATAGACGTTCACTCAGCCATTAGAGAAGTATTATGGAGGGAGAAGGATAAACCCATCATCAGAACTTGAATATGTCATAATCACCAGATTTCACTCCTTAAATGGAATCTCTAATCTTGTTTAATAGGAAAAAAAGGATATCTGTCAAAAGCCTCTAGTTTTCTCATCTTTTCACCTCAAAACATTTACTTTAAAGGCAATCTCTCATCCTTCCTTGATTCTTTTACTTTTGAAACAGAAGGCTCAAACACTTTTAGATATCTGGTCAAAGTTATGGACCTTGTTTTTTATTTTTAAAAAATGCATTTTACCCACCAAAATTAGCATGTAATTTCAGGGAATTGAGATTAAAAATCTTTGTTCTAGCCTGGCCAGGTAACTCAATTGGTTAGTGTAGTCCAGATACACCAACATTGCCCATTCGATCGCTGGTCAGTCAGGGCACATACAAGAACCAACCAATAAATGCATAAATAAGTGGAACGACAAATCGATATTTCTCTGTCACTTCCTCTCTGTAAAAACTCAATAACTTTTTTAAAATCTCTGTTCTAATATCAAAGAAAGTATGTTCCTTCTTTCCAGATTAACCTTTTCTCCCCATGAGTTCCAAAGCAATTGGAACACCTGGTCTGTGTGTGAACACCCATTAAATATCATAGTTTCCCATTATCCTTATAGTTTCCCATTCTCTTCTTTCTGAGCCATAGCATTATCAACCTTTCAACTATCCTGTTTCAAATACACAGAGAACCCATTGTCATCCTCAGGTTCTCATTTTATTTTAAACCTTTCATTCATGTTTCAAATGTTCAAACAGTGCTCTCTCTCCCCTCCTGGTAGCGCCCGGGTCATTTCCTGTCCCCCTTTACCTTTCTCTCTCCTAAGCTCCAAGGGCCCCTTCTTTTGCCTCTGTAACTTGTTCCCTGAGCTTATTTCTTCTACAGCTCATTTCTTCTACCTCTGTGACTTTCTAAATAAACCTCTTATTATCCTAGTTCACCAAAATAATTAAGACTTTGATGTATATTTCTACAATTTTTATGTATATATATATTTTCTTTTTTATTTTAATTGTTTTTCAGTACAGTTTTCTGTCTTTTACTCCCATCCCAGACCACCCCCCAGTGCTCCCCACCTCCCTCCCATTTCCACCCCCCTTAGTTTTTGTCCATGTGTCCTTTATACTTGTTCCTATAATCCCCTCCCTTTTTCACTGAAATTCCCTCCCCTCTCCCCTCTGGATACTATCATCCCCTTTTCTATTTATGTGTATATTAATATATGTGTATAATTCAAAATAAAAGCAAGCTTATATGTACTACAACATTATCTATTTCAATTTACTTGTTTCATTTGTTTCCATGGCAGCACTTATAGCACTACTTTAATTTTTTTAATTACTCTGAAGTATTCCATTGTCCAAATATGCCAATGTTTAATTAATGACTGCCAGTGGATATTGGAGTTGTTTCCAACACATTATTATACATACAGCTGCAATGAACATCCTGCTGCACACATCTTTGTCTAATTGTGAAAATTATTTTTATGCATTCTTGAAAGTGGAATTGCTTGCTAAATTAAAAGCTAAGAACATTTTAATTTGATTAGATATTGCAAAGTTGCTCTTCAAAAAGTTATCAAATAAATAATACCCCAAGAATATGTTACAGTTCTGCTTCCCAACATCATACCAACATTAGGAATTATCAATCTTTTCAACTTTAATGATACAGTAAAAAAAATCTTTTAATTTGCACATATTATTTTTTTGTTTTAGTTTATTGATTTTTTCTTTTTGTTACTTTAATTAATTTGCATATATTTAATTAGGAATGAAGTTAAACATCTTTTTAAGACTTTTTTTAGAGCAGTTTTAATTTTACAACAACATCGAGAGGAAGGCACAGAGATTTCTCATATATTCCCCCTGCCACCACATATGCATAGCCTTTCCTTTTATCAACATCACTCACAAGAATTATATATATTTTTTAATACTGTAAAAGTTAGCAGTTTATTATAATTTATTTTATTTAACAAGCTAGGAAGTTCGCAGCCATCAGCAGTTCCACTGCAATTTTAGGTGTGGTTGCAAATTCAGGAATTTCCATGGGGCTGTTGGCATAGCAAACCTTGTAAGTAGAATACATGCATACTTTTGACAGCACATGTGAGGGGATCTCTCTAAAATTGACTTCATTGGTTTCGTTCTCAGCAAACTGACCCGGCACACTCAACATGGCTTTTATTCTTCTGATGTTAATGTGTGTTCTCTCTTTACAATAAACGCGTGACCATCTGAAGATCTCAATTTGACATGCATGGCATCAGAGCCTTCACAACCACCATAGGTTTTCTCTTCTCCATCCGTTATGTTCCTATGAATTCTACTTCACTTCCACAGGAAGTTTAGCAGTTTCTCCTCAGCCCCGCAGCCACCGTACCAGGTCCCCTTGTACCACCACAGTCCCCACTCCGGAGCCTCCCCTCCACCCCCAGAAAGCCTGCCCAAGAATAAACCTACATTGACTCACCATAATCACCTGAAGCTCATAGTTTAACTATAGGTTCACTCTTGGTGTTGTACAGTCTATGGGTTTGGACAAACATAATGGCATATATCCATCATTATAATACCATAGAGTATCACAGAGTATTTCTATTGCCCTAAAAATCCTCTGTGCTCCGCCTACCCATCCTGGCAACCACTAATCTTGTTATTGTCTCTATAGTTTTGCTTTTTCCAGTATTTCTTTTCATGGCTTCATAGATCATTCCTTTTTTAGTGACTAATAATATTCTGTTGTCTGGATGAACCACAGTTTATCCATTCACCTATTGAAGAACACCTTGGTTGCTTCCAGGTTTTGTCGATTGTAAATAAAGCTTCTAATAAACATCCATTTTCAGGTTTTTGTGTGGACATAAGTTTTCAACTCCTTTGGGTATATATCAAAGAGTACGATTTCTGGATTGTATATTTGTAGCACGTTTATTTTTATAAAAACCCACTGAATTGTCTTCCAAAGCTCCTGAGCCATTTTGTACTCCCACCAGGAATGTATGAGAGTTCTTGTTGCTTTATGTGCTTGCCAGCATTTGTTGTCTGTTCTGGACTTTGGTCATTCTTATAGATACATAGTGGTATCTTATCTTTTTAATTTCCATTTCCTTGGTGACATTCAATGTGGAGCATCTTTTCAGACGCTTATTCGCAATCTACATATTTTCTTTGGTGAAGTGTCAAAGTTTGGGGCCCTTTTTTATTTTTATTTTTATTTTTTTTTATTTTTATTTTTTTTTTTAGAGTTCCAGGGCTTTTAATCAACAGAATGCAGGGCCTGCCCCCTGATGGGTCATAGTCGAATCTCAGGCTGTACTCAGAAGTTCACTGTCCACCTTGGAGGACACACCCCCATCTCTTCCCACCTTTTTTATTTTTTGACCCTTTAAAAAAACTGAGTTTGTTTTCTTGTTGAGTTTTAAGGGTTCTTTGTATGTTCTGTATAACAGTCTTTTATCTAAAATGTGTCTTTTGAAAATATTTTACCCCATATGTTGGCATGCCTTCTAATTCTATTGCTATTGCATTTAAAAGTTTTTAACTTTACTGAAGTCCAGATTATCTTTCTTTCATGGGTTGTGTCTGTGGTGTTGTATCTAAAAGAGCATCACCATACCCAAGGTCTTGTAGGTTTTCTCCTGTGTTAACTAGTAGTTTTACAGTCTTGCACTTCACATTAAGGACTATGACCCACTTTGAGTTAATTTTTGTGAAGGGTGTAAGGTTTGTGCTTAGATTCATTTTTACATGTGGATGTCCAGTTGTTCCAGCATCATTGTTCTTGTATGTTTATTGCCCGGTTGCATTTCCTCTTCAGTTTCTTGCCTTCGAAGTTCTTTGTGTATTTTTCACTGGGTTGATCATGTTTTTCTTATTAGCCTATGAGAGCTCTTTGTATTTAGGAAAATCGCATTATCTCCCCAATCTCCCACAATGTGAATCCCATCCTATATCACGACTAAAGCTTTACTCAGTTTATTTTAAACTTCTCCTCCAAAAGCCCTTTCACATTGCTCATTCTCCAGGACCCCTTTAACATCTGGGACCACTGAACAGCATGTTCTTAAAATTCTTACTTTTTCGCATGCTGATTTACTTCATTTCTTTCTCAATTCATCCTAATTTTCTCCTCTATCTTTAATTTCTATTCTTTCCTCCTAGACTATGCCCAAAGTTGCATTCTTTTGTTCTCTACACCATTCTGTAGAAAACACATCCATTGATGAGCTTTCAATACATCACCTGAATGATATTTATTTTTGTTTTTTGAATGATATTTCTATTTATCTCTAGCACTTACTTCTTGCCCAAACTCCAAAATAAGAGTAGATGCTCCACTGTCACTTCAAACTTAATTTGCCTAAAGACTTCTACCACAAGAACTAATTTATTGGGAATAAAAGCCAAATGGCTAGGTGACAGGGTAGGAGGAAGGCTTCTTATATTCCCATTTTTGCCTTTCAAATGTTGTGCCACATGTATTTTTAATTTAAAAAAGAAAAAATACTTAACAAAGAAATAGTTTATTATAATGACTGAAAAGAAAGGCAATGCCTTAAGACCACCCAT